>JAQGAP010001766.1:0-18086 GCA_034697805.1 Orchesella bifasciata
CAAAGTTGAGCTTACTTGCTCTGTCAACTCTTCAGCCAGAGAAATACGGGAACAAATCATCATGGAATCAAATATTTTCCGAAGAACGACTTCAACAAGTTGACTTATTTTTTATAGACTTTCGCTCCTTTCTCACCCAGAGCGTAAAAGTGAAAGCAAGTACTCCTCTGCCAGAGATTGATTGGTCACATCAGTTTGAATTTTGTGTAGCAAATATGTGCTTTAACTTTGACCTTAAGCTAGCTACAAGTTCCACAAAAATCCCTGGACAGGAAAGAACAACCTCGGTGAACGAGGTGAGTCCGTCCACGTTCAAGAACACGTTCCATGCTCCTTCCCTCCTTTTGGAGAGTCCTGGTTTCCTGTTCACAATTGATACTGGGGAGGACTCCAACAAGCAAATTTACAGAAACTTACGGCTGTCAGTGAACAACCTCAAAATTGAAACAACATTTGACTATGATTTTGTTCCAGAAATTGGAATTCAGATAAGCAACCTCGACATCAAATTTAGTATCAACCACTTGAAAATCACTATCTGGATTGTGGGATTTATTGGGGAAAGCGGATTTTTTATACCATACCCTCCCATTTTCACTGATTATACCTCTCAACTCATGAAGGATTGGGATAATAGAAAAGAAGAATACATTGAATGGTTGCAGTTCAGAATCAATTGTGTACTTGTAAGTTATTTTGAATTTAACTTGAATTACAATGTATTTGTTAAATTTCAAATTTGGAGTTAAATATGGGAGTTTTTAGAGCGACTCACGCGTTGATCCTCCGAGATGTCGAAACGTTGTTTCTGTCTCACAGAAGTATCATCGACTGAATGTTGTTCAACTGTTCGAAACCATAGGTAAGATTTTTTACATAAAATTTATTTGCAAAATAAATGGATTTGAAAAAGTTCTACTCACACCATTTAGGTCTTGGATCACTGGATAGGTCATAAAGGCTATGGTCCTCTATGTTGACCTTGAATTTTTACATTCAGAAATTTTGGGTAATAGCAAATCCAGATGATAAATAATTGATATTAATTTTAAATGATTAAAAAACTAATGATACACTTATACTTGAAAGGATATTCTGTATTTGTGTACATATGGAAGTAAATAAACAGTAATAAAATTTGCCCCAAGTCGCATACAAAATTTGAATGTCAGGATATCTGTCAATCTCAAAGATATTAAATATATAGCTTATACTCTAAACTTTATCGGATAATATTGAAAATATGTGGATCGTCTCTAATATTTGGTTTTCTTTTCCGAGTTTGTTTTGAAATTAGTATTTCTCGACAATTTCCCGGAAAACGTTTACTCATACTAATTTTAGTATATTATTACTGGATAATAAGGATTAATTACACATCTACATGTTTGCATGGATTTGTACTTGGCGAATGCGTTTTAAATAAACACGAACATTTCTAGATTTTCAAACTTAACCGCTTGTGGCAGTCCGTTTGTTAATAACATGTATAATTAGCTAATTTTGTTAGTGAAGATTGAATACTTAGACAAGTTTCGTCATTCGTCCTACTTGGCTGCCAGCCTAACAGACACATTTACATGTATCACATAATATTTCCCATCGTTGTCATTTATTTGAGCTCCCAGTGTAAAATTATTTTTACAAATCGTGCAGTAAGAGGTATAAGGAATTATTCAAAATGCTGAGGCAGCAACGGGATCTATTTAAAAAATTTAGCCAACTTCCAATGACCCTGCAAAGTGTAGCATTCAAATGGAATCCAGTTACATACGAAGCCAGTTTCACGAGCTGCTCAACCAGAAAAATAAACTTCCAACGCTTTCTCCACACTACAGCAATGCTTATAGCTATCCTTCAACTTTGGACGGACACTTCGATTGGTATTATGGGAAAGTTTGCAACAGCTTTCCTAACTGCTTCGCTCAGTCTACAAAACTGCTATTTGCACCTTGCTACCATACACGTTCATGAAATTGTGCTGTACATCAACGGGCTGTTTCAACTTCTTGCCCGACAGGAACAAATGGAAATGCAAAGATTTGGAAAGACAGTCGAGCCAAAAATGAGCTACTTAGAAAAGCTGAATCGAATTTTTGCCCATGCATTGAAAGCTACTGTCTCCATTATTCCGTGGGTATTTGTTTGGGGATTTCACTGGAAAAATCCATATAAAAATTCTCTCATTGGTGCAAAATTATTAGAATACGGCTTGAGTAATTGGACAACGGGATATTTCACAACAATTTTTAAAGTAGGACTCCTCCTTCTCAACCACTATGTTTGGGCAATTGGTCTCTACAGTGTTGGACTTTTAGTCAATTGTATTCAAATTTTGGGAATATTTATTCTCCGATGCAGTTTAAAAAAGTAAGAACTTTTTAAAACTCAATAGCATATTTGTAACATAATACTTATTTTTGTTATTTTTTTAGGTACATTTATTATTGTCTACATCAGCGAAAAATGGGTCCAACCGCTCAGGCAACTTTGGTCTACAGGGAGATCCAAGTGCTGTCGATATTAAATAACCAAATTACGCAAGTCGTCATGTTTGTTATGATAACAGGCTCAATTCTTCTATTGGCTCTTTACCTGACTGCACTAGTAAAATTAGAATGGTCAACTAAAAATGCTTTGGCAGGAATTTTATTTGCGATAGTTTTTATAGACTGTACATTATTCTTGTTGGTATGTGTGGGAGGGTTAGTTGGTCCATTCGTGGAATCCAGAGAGGCATTGAAAACACTGCGAAAACTGGGAATTACCATGGTAAAAAGAAGAGAATGCAGGTATGCTCACAAATGGCTTCAAAAGTATTTTCGCTCTTGTTTACCGATAAGGGTCAAAATCGGCGAGGATAACTTTCTGGAAGAGTTAACTCCACTAAAATGTTTGAACCTAGCGTTCAATCTCACAGTTAACTTACTGTTGCTATCCTATTCTTGCAATTAGATTCCTCTGGAAGCTGTAAAAGTCATAATTATTCTATTCTAAAACTTTTTTTGTTAGAATGATGTAAGTTGTAATAAAATAATTCCTAATTTTATACATTACTTGTACTGTTACGTACCTATTATATGTACCTATTATAATGTATGCACCTAATTGTATGAACGATTGGTATACGTTTCATGACGCATAGCTATATGACTGCTTTGCTCATGCTAATGTACCTACTTGTCTAGTATAAATAGCCCGTAAGTTAACCGTTACTCTCAGAGTGAATCTTGTCATCATACGGAGCTCCGGCACTCTCATGTCATCCCATAATCATGTAAATCCTTACACATTGAGAACCATGAATAAAGTCATATATTGGAATGTAACAGTACTTACCTAGATACTTTTAAAGGTAGAAATAATAAAGCACCACAGTATATCATTATCACAAAATGGATATTTATTGTTTGCTTTTCCTTCTCCATGTCTCCAAATCATTTTAAATCCTTTGAAAATTCACAAAGGCGATTCATACCACTATCAACGATATTACCGTACATATCATCATAAATGTATTCAAGCTAGGTAAGCAAATATTGCTACAAGACTTATTTACAATGTAATGTATATCAAGAATGGCCGTATACCCGAATTTTCGTATAATGAATGGATAAAGAAAGCAGCCTCTAAAGCACCTTGATAATATTCTGTTATGTTTAGTTTTATTTAATATTAATAACTGCAATGTTGCTACTATTAAGAATTTTACTATTGTATCTTATATTATTTTGAGTTTTTGTGATAAAGTTTTAAAATAGCCAGACACAGCAGCTTGACAGCGAGCCTGAATTCAATTGATTTAAACCGAAGATATTACATGCGTTTATTTTTAAGAATATAGTTATTTATTTATTTCATTTTTCAATAAAAGATATGCAAGCCATTTTAATTGGAAGTAGCTTCCTAAAAGCTATATTGTGTTGTCTACACACGAAAAATTTAGAAACAAAAGGATTGGGTTCCTATAAATTCTGCAATTTTAAATTTTAAGTTTTTAAATACTCAGTGTTAATAAACAAGCAAATTGGAACAGGAACGGAATTTGTTTGACTATCGAAATCGACTCAAAAAGATTATATTGTTTCTTCTGTATAAACGCGGTGATTTCGTATCCCAGCAATCAATACTAGTATTATCACGCCCGCTGCCGACAAGCATTGAATTCCCATTCGCACTGCAAAATAGTTCCAGTCCGGGAGCATCAGAAAGTCAACTAATAAAAGCAACACACTTCCTGAGAAATATGTTGACGTCCAACAGCAAAGAAAGTGCCCATTTAGAGCCAGATCTATTACCATCTTTGAAGAAGAATTGAACTGATTAAAAAAGTTTCCGCTTCAAATTGATATTTTTCAACTTACCACGATATGAAGTAACGGATAAATTTCTGAAACACACACCATAATAAAGAGTAACGTCCACCAAAACACGAGAACTATGAAAACACCTCCAAATGCTTCAAAATGTAGCATTGGATTCGGATTTTGTGGGGATGATGTCCGAGCGACAAAAAATACAGAATACTTTACACAACTTATGAAAATCATTCCCAAAGCGACTTGGGGAACTTTTCTGTTGCAAGAATGTATGTCTTCCATGTCAACCAAAAGTTGAATAATGATGATCGCAGGGAGCCTCCTGTATGTTGCAGCAGGGCCTGGTTTATAATGTGACGGGAGTAGGAAAGCACTCGCGTTTTATCACAATTATTTCCCAACTTTCCAAGAAATTGAAACAAGATGACTTACAAAAGGAAAATGATTTTTTAGGAAAATTATATTGAGTGCCTCCCACATAAATGTATTACGATGGTGTGTATGACGAGGTTATGTGAAATAATTTCAATTGCTACTGATTGCTTTCCTTTTTTATGCTTATAATGTTTCATCTCTGGTAAGACTTCCTAGTTTCCACATCCCACGTTGCACAAGCAGTATTATATCTATTGAAATGTTTATGTATTTTATGGTGCTTCGAGGCGAAACGATAAAACCACTCCGATTTCATCCAATGTGGGAAGGAATTAAATGTGATTAATATTCCAAGAACAATATATCTTGTAGGAGCACATTTTTGTAGAATATTCTTTCACCCACCAACTTTTTTCAAATGCGTGGGAAGGAGGATTAAAATGAGATGCAGGACTATAATGCGGATTTGTTCTTGAAATTACTAAGAGTGCATCATTTTGTCTTATGCAAACTAATTCACGAGAGGGATGTCATAAGTAGTAGAAAATGTAATTTTAAAAAGTTCTTCCATAGTGATTCCTAAAAAGTGATCGAAAAAACAGTAATAAAATTTAAATCAAAATTTCAGCCTGGGTGAATTGCACAAACCCAGGGAGATAAGTGAGGTAAGTCTACTTAATTTTATAAGCAAGTGAGAAAATTCTTTGCAAGCATAAAGCAATAGTTTTTCATTCACTAATTATTTTTTAAGTATTTTGGTTATGAATGGAGTTTAAAACGGATTTTATAAATAATTCATCACAGAAATTTCTGTTGTTGTATCGAGTTAACATGAATTGATACATTTTGAAAATTGAAAATGATCCAAGCAAAAACCAATATATACACACATGATCAAATGATGAAATCTGCTTCATGGAATTACTTCTCTGGAGATTTTTAAACAAGATTCAACATAACATAAGATCAATTAACCCCAACAGTCACTTCTGACAGTAGAGATTTATACAGAATTTTGAACAGGTTTTATCGTTATTTTATTTCATTGCCGATTTCATTTCTACGAAATATTGCAATGACATGATACGCATATATTTACACACGGACACACACCCGTTTTACATGCTGTCGTTAAGTGAATAAGTAGCTAATTAATGAAGACAAGATGAAGTAAAGGATACATGTATCTCCTTCTTTTCACGATGAGTTTTAGAAGTTTTTGATTACTTGTAACATTTCTAATTTTAGTACTTTGGTTTTGTTATAGATTTTTGGAGATTTTGATGGCTCGGCTGTAGTTAAGTTAAGGTTCGCATACCATTTAAGATTAATACAGTAAGGTTAAGTGTATAAACTGTATACTAACACGTGCTGTAAATTTTATGCCAATTTAGCTAATATAATTGAACACCCTAATTGAACATTATTACTTCTTAACGTACTCATCGACTCTTTTGTACCCCAAGTAATTACATGTCGCAATGTCAACAACCTTGAACAGGCAGAAAACTTTACATTTTTATTTATACAAACAGGCCAAGGTTACCCGTATTATTGATGGTTACTAGCGTCACAAACAAATTGGTACTTGGGCTAGGTTAAAGATGAAAGTGAGCATATCGTTTGCTCACAAAAACACTACCCTTCTCTGGGATGAAAAGATACGCATTATATGTACCTATACACACACCAACGCTGCCGTAAATTGAATAAGTAGCTAATTAACGAAGACAAAATGAAGTGCTGATGATGCGATGATGAAGCACCAAAAGCTGTTTATTGTCTGTAATATATAACATTATATAAGATTAGTACATTATGATACAATAACCTAAAATTAGAATTCTGATTTACTTACTGATTATAATACAAACTTTCATTTTATGCTGATTTGACTCAAATAATTGAGCTTTGACACTTTTTTCTCCCTAATTGAACAATATTACTTCTTTTCTTACTCGTCGACTTTGTTGTACCCAAAGTTAATTACGTGACGCAACGTCATCAACCTTGAACAGGCAGAGAACTTGACATTTTTACTTACACAAACGTGTCATGTGTTTCAACATTCGTCAATGTAATAATTGGTACTTTGAATTTATTTGGTTTTGGTTGATGGACGAGCTCCTGTTGAAGTGGTAACTGATTTGAAGAAACCATAGTGGAAGCAGTATCAAGTAATTCGAAATCGTTCAGTATGTCACATTGTCCCGTTGAGATTTGTAGCTCTTCGTCACAATCTTTATGTTCTTCGTTTTCAGAAAGTTGACTTATGATAAATCTAATGAAGAGTAATTTGACCCAGCCATAACCCAGCACCTTTTTCATTCTCATGTCTTCATGAATTCCTGCAAATATCAACGGGTTGAGTATGCAAAATGCGTAGTACAAAAGGGATGCTACTCTTTCAATCCAAATAATTTCAGGTGGCAACTCAAAATCCCCAAGTATTCCAGAAACAAGAATTTCATAAATTGCATTGAGGAGTCCGGCTGGGAGCATTAAAACGAAAGAACTAATCCCTGAGATGTAAGCAAACCGAAGAATATGTTCTCTATAGCGCTTCCTTTTATTCCGAATTGTCTAGGAATTTAAACAAACCATTTGTAAATTACAGAACTCCAAAAACCAAAGCAATATTGTTGATTATCTTTAATAATGCTTACTCTGATATAAAGTGAGTGGTTCAGTTGGGATCGCACCGAGTACAATCCTGAGAGTCACGACAAAAATTTCATATAATAATAGGTTCGATTTAAAATCCATTTGGAAAATTTCTATCGTGTTGGCTTACCCCATGCAATACAAGAGCTGGTGAAAAAATACCAAATAAAAAATCCGGAAACCTGATATGCCAACTCATATTGTGGTGGAATATTCTATTAAATATTTTTCACCAGTTATTCTAGAACTCAATGAATTTAAGTTATTAAAATATTAACGCAATTCCGATAGATAATCTTACCTTTAAACAAACACCATTCCGAGTTTCTGATGCTTTCACCACAAACTTATAGGAATAGAGTGTAGGTATGCTCCCAAGAGCTGCCAAGCACCACATTAAAACTAGCCCGATGAAGTTCTTTAAGGTTAAATTATCTTCTATGTTTTTGCCACCTGAAGATCCCTTCCTGGCTTTGTGGATACGTTGCCAAATTATGACAAAATTGCTCAGTTGCAACATGTTATGCATTGTGACTAAAAATAAAATTAAAATAAATTATTTTCACATAATTCACTTGCTAGGTTCTGTTCTGTTAACGTACTTGACAGATAAGACCCAAATTCCACAAAGCCTAGATTTTGGAAGTAGAAATGGCGGTAATTTCCCAACCCAGTAGAAACTATCGTAAACACAGGAAATTATTGTGAGCGCTACATGATGGATTGCTAAAATCGAAATTAAGCTGGAAAAAGAATAAAACATCTTTTGGAATCAAAGTATTAGTTTTTGCATGAAATTACGTAATGCAAATAATTTAAAGTCTACAACCAACCTCCAATTTCCCTTTAGGTTGACCACCAAAAATCCGAAAACTGAAAAGTTGACAATTGCGCTGATTGTTGAGATCCCAGTTTTTAGTGCAAACCCTCCTGTGTTCGGTTCAAAGTCAATAGTAGCATTTAAATTCATATCACGGACCGCTTCCAAAGTAAAATTTTCACTCTGAATCTCGTGCAAGTGTAGCAAATAGTAGTTCAAAAATGGTTCCTCCAACTTAACCTCCATGTTTGTAAGCGACGAAAGCAGATAGAGATGCTTGTAGGTGCATGAACTGCACGGAGAAAGTGATATGATGTTGGGTAACTCTCAAACCTGACTGCTGTGATTGCTCATCAAGCCATCCCATTTTTACCCATCATGAAGTAATGCTTTGGAGATGTTCAGCATCTTTACCTAAAGCCCTCTTTTTTCTGTAAATATTTTTGGCTGCAAAGAACGAGCAATACCTACGCACTTTTAATAAATGGTTTGGACTGCTTACTCTAAAAATATTGGGATTAAATCAGATGTTGAGGTGTTTGGAAGAAGAAAGTATGGTCAATAAAATGAGAGCATTGTTTAAGTATATTTTATCAAATGATTTTTAATTACATCATAGAAGGTTTTCACATTTAGGTCGTATAAACACGGTGAATGACGTGCTTAGTTAAACTTTAAATTGGTAAAGGTTAACCTAAATTCGTGAAGAATAAATTATTTATAACTATTTATAACACGTACAGCTATCACGAACAAAGGCATGAATGAAAGCCCCACAAGATCGCTGTGAAAAATCAAAGTTGTACACTTAAGTTTTCACACCTTATTTCCAATATTTAAAAACCGGTTAAACAAACACACGCAGAAATGTATGCATTTGATCACAACGTTACAAATATGTTATTATTTACCATAAATCGATTCTAGCTCGCTAGCCTACAAAGCATTTAATCTAAGGTAACCAAAAACTAGTTAATACATGTCTAAAATGCCAATACAATCGTAATCAAGTTGTTTACCAGTGAATTAATGAAAACAGTAATGGTCTCTCTTTCATAGTAAAATGTGGAGCCAAAGTAAACTCTGATGTCACTGCAAGATTTAGCATATTTTCTTATGAGAACATTTTTCTGAAAAGAACTTTCCTTCTTCACATTCTGCGACCGCTCCAATACCCCTCCTGCTGCAGCAATTGTCATATGCGCACAGCATAACGTAATTGCAGCAGATATCCCAAAATTTATAAGCATGTCCAACGGCATTGTCTTGAAGCTTTTCAGGATGGTTGTCCATAACGTCAGGGTAACACAATAGCTCACTCCATACACGGTGGGCAGAATGCTGTTGGACAGGATTTCCTTTGCCATTTGATTCAAAATCTGCATAATACGGTATTGTTGTAAAGCTGGTTTGGATTTCCAGCTTTTACAAGCCATGTCCCTTACCATCTCCAGCCAGAACTGCATCATTTGAAAATAAAGTATGACAATCCAAATAACAAAAAATGATGCATTAACTGACATAAAGGAGAAAGCAAGATCAACCAAGCCACCCAGCAGAAATACTGGAAAATTGGCTTGGAACCCAAATTCCACCAATCGGCGTGGAATATATCGATGGCTCATGGGATTCTGAATGTACATGATCAACGGGAACAATGGCTGGATGTGGAAAAACCAACCGGTGAGGTTCAGCATGAATCGAGTTTTCCTTTCAATTTTGCCAGAAAATTCTTTTGCAAAATTTGGTCCGAATTTATCAAGTAGAATGGGGTCCATATTAAACAACAAGTTTAGTAAGTAAACACAACTCTCCGGTTTCGTTACGAAGAATATCCCAATGACCCAACCTGACAGACGGGCAACTGTGTGGTTGTAAAAGTTAATGAACTCAGTCTCCCCTACAGAGTTGAGAGTAATAGCAGGACTGAGCAAAGCCAGGTAAACTATATCCACACATTGGAGTATGAATAGAAGGCTGAATGTATATTGGCAGCGCTTACTAGGCGTCCTACTAAATAACCCGGTGTTCATGTTATGACTGAGTGGGAGCACTCCGAGAAAGTGTGGGAACTTGGTTATTATTGCAAGATTCCGGTGTAATTTAGACATGGTGGGGACAAATTTTGTAGCCATAATATCTTCAAATATTTGTTGTTTTTTATAGTTAGTGTAAGTGATTTATTTGGCAGTTGCAGAAACAGCAGCACTTATCGAAATTTAAACTGACGTTGAAACTCCGTGTTTAAAAACGAAGTGACTAGAAAATTTAACTGTTGCTGGTTCTAGTCAAATCCTATGCCATATTGGTGGGAGAAAGCATATAATATGTAAAAAATTCATCAAATTTTGTGCGCACAAAGGTTATGGAGTTTTGTTTTTAAGTTCATGAAATTGCAAATCCAAATTGAATACGTTATTATTTAAACCTTGCCGAATGTGTAGGATATGTTTATTTGAAAATTTATTTTATGTGAAAATTTATAGCAGGTACTGTAGGTAGTTATAATTGGATTTTGCCAAACATGGTTTTTTTACACAACATGTTTTGCTCGTGAAACCACAAAATTCAAGGATTGTCATTTGAAAGCAAGAATTACATACAAATCCAATTAAGATTCAATTAAATTGTCAAATTGAGACATTGCTTCTATTGATTATGGTTTTTTAGTGCACCGTCATCGTATACGGAAAACGTAAACATGTTTTTTGACCCAAATACGTTTAAATTATATTTTAAGTAGAAGCGACTCACTATGCTTTTTTGAAAAAGTTTGAAGGGTACAAACCTTGACTTTCTTAAAAACATTAGACAAATGTCAAAAACAAATAGAACATTTTTGAAAGAACTTGCATAATAATTCAGAGACAACTCCAATTTACAACAAAAATTTCACTCCAATTTACATGTGAGCTTATCTAAATTACTATATTAAAACTAGACCGAGCTGAAATTGGCTCAGACTTAATGCCATATTTTAGTGTGTTTAAATTTAGTCAAATTCCATATTAGATTAACAACGCACTCACAAACTGAGCAGTTTCCTCAGTCTAGATTATTAAGTAGGATTAGAGAAGTGACATCATGTAATTATAATTTGAGCTGAACAATAAGGCATTATACTTTTCTACAACACTATTGTTATTGCGTTCACATCTATAATCCTAAAAATGGAATAATTCAAGGGATACCGCAGTGAATCCACAAAAACGGTGCATAATATGTGACGACAAATACAGAGGCATAATATAACACAATTTAAGTTGTAGAGGTATAATAATTTACGTATACATTTTTTGCGAAGCAAGTTAGTCGTGATTTTAAATTTATAAGCACCAGGTAGAAATCCAGCTTTAAAATCAATTCGTATCTTAAGGAAAGGTAATAATACAATCTATAATGTAGTCAAAAGTGGTCTTAAAGAAGGTCACAGTTGTCGCCACAGTCAGGTAATAAAACCGACCAACTTTCACCTTCAAATTTGGACATGACATCAAAATCCTTCTGAAATCCTTCTGCCTTGTCCTACTCCAAGAATCCACAAATCCGCATGCCAAATCAAACATTTCAGCTGACATCGACATTATTCTGAAACGAAACCCAATAAAAATCATGATTACACTTATCATCCAAATTCAAACTGACATGCAAACCTTTTCATTAGAAAACATCACGTGAAAACCATATTATATAATTTTTAATTACGCAAATCCAGCCGTAGCACAATCACAAACCCCAATAGGATAAGTAAGGATTCCAGGAAATTCATCAATGAAAATTTGATTCATACTCCGAATCAGCACGTAACTGCGAGAAGTTTATAATGATAAGTCTAGCGTCTTATATAATCTTCAAATGGCATAAAAATCCGTTATATAACCTACCCACAAGGTATCAATCCCGTCAAGATATGAATTTTCACCAAAGGAATAGCCAACGGAGACATGCAATCGTTGAAACAAGTACATAAAATTTGCAAAGCCCGATACGTCTCCACAGCCGTTTTAGGTCGACGTAGCTCCTCAGAGGTATAATCGCTCTCGTTGTGATTACTAGAAACAATTAAAGATTAGTTAACAACCTGAGTTTTGAGTGCTCAGCCCTAATCTTATGGGTGGAGATAATGTCCCCTGAATTTTTTAGATTATTACTGTGTCTCACGAAGCCAAAAGTCCACGCTGAAAAATTGCCCCAAAACAACAAGGTTACTTTTTCGTGCTACAAGGCAATTCTTGCATTATAAAATTTTAATTGTTTACCTGAGCGTGTGTGCGACAACGATCCATGACGTCAACATGTAGGACGTTATGACCTGGCCGACCACCGTGTATTCTTGGATTGCCCCGGGAATTAGACAATACCACGGTTTTGGGTAAATGTAGGAGAAGAGATACCAAGGCTGGTAGGGCATTACACAAAACAGTGCCACAGATGCAAAGACCTGACTGCAATTGCTGGGAATTGAGAGATTGATGAGGATTCTTCCACCATCTTTATAGCCTTCAGTGTGAATCAGGTATTTATCCACGTATTGCTTGTTGAAATCAAGGAGAGTGTTGATATATTGCCGAATCTGGAAGAAAATGAGTACAAAAGTTGGTTTAAAAAAAGGGGCATTGTGAGATTCTTTATGTTTTTGCAGTTTCTTACCTGATCCTTGTAAATAAACATGTTAATGTTGAAATAAACAGCACAAATGTACCAATAGACACTCAACGAGTTCATGAAAACTTCCCTGTACGTCTTGTTCCCTCCAGAAACTCGGTGAAAAAATGAGTAAAACTGGAACACCGTGAGACAAGCTGTTTGAATCGTAACAAAGAGCCATTGAACCTTCCAAAGCTTTTCCATGAAGGGGCTCCACTTGTCGATTCTGGTTTCCTTGTTATTCCATTTCCAGGGAAAGGCACCAGCACTCGCACCCAAAACTAGGAGTTGACGCAACCGATTCATTGTAGATTTATCGAGGAAATGAGATCGCTCCTTTTTGTAATATTCTGAAGGTTTTATAGTTGCAGAATACACAGGAGAAAGTTGTCCACTTTTGTTATAATCTTCACCGTCCTCCTCCTCATCCATGTGAAACTTTGGGTCTCGAGTTACCCTCCCACCTGAATTACGCTGCATGAGAGCCGACATTCTCAGTCTGGTGTCGGTTTCCGTCCTGTATGAAACTGGGAAGGGGTCCCCCTCCTCAACTTTGGAAGTAAAAAGGGCTCTCCCATCAAAAGTATCTTCACTTTCATCATAGTTTACAGCTCCGAGCCCTGTGACTTTAGCGAGATTTCGCTTCTTCCTCTTTCTCAACGTTCCTGTTTGCTGCATGATGAAATGTGGGAGAAAAACGAAGAAGAGCTTAGGTGAAAGTTCCTGTTGAGCTGCTACTCTCGATATGGATGGTTCAGTTTGGATTCCAACTGATTTGGAGCACCGAGAGACACTAAAAGCATATCAGACAGCCAGCATAATTGATAAGGATAAGAAGGGTGGCTAGAGATAATGGGCTGGAGAAGTGCCTAATAAATAGAAGATTGTTGCGTGTACACAGACCGTACAAAACAAGTGCAAACTCATGTTGAGCCATCCAAAGGAGCAAGACAAACCAGTAAATAAATCATGCTTGGCTCGAGTAAATCCCTTTTTGTCAACAAAAATCATGTTGAACAAGAAAATGCGACTTGTTAACTCAGGTTTCCTGTCATGTACCTCTTTGAAAATGGGTGAATAATTTGTCTCCGCATAAAAACCGGCGAGGATAAGAAGCTCCTTAGAGTTCTTAAATTCTTTTTATCCCATCTGTTTTCTAGCGTGATAACTGTTCATAAAGCCATCAATTTTACTAAATGTGCAACTTTCCAAATATCGTGAAATGATTATTATCACTGATAAAGAAGTCCATCCACAAATCTCCAAACTGCTCGCCCCACTTAAACCCATTTGACTTTTAGTCATTCTGGCAAATGACGGAGAAAATGGCTAAATTGACATGTAATTATTGCAAAAAAAAACGACCTCCGAAATTCCTATTAATTAAAAAGTACAGAGACCAACCAGTAATTCGGGAAGTTTTGATTCTCACCTAAATTGATTATTATATATTCCAAGCAAGCTTAAGTTTTTGCGACCAACTAAATGCGATCGGGATATATATGAAGATCCAACGCTCTAAATAAGGTTTAAAACATTTTGCTTAGGTAAGCCATTGCACTTATGCCGTTTGTGAGTATTTGTTTTAAAACTTTATGAACGTTATGAACATGAAATATTACGAAGCTTTGTCTGCGACACGCAGGTAATCACCATGAAATAACCTTTTTACTTAACTTTGCAAAAATATTGCCAAAAGGCGAGTTTCGGAAACTCTGGCATGAATAATTATTACTAAGCTGAATTGATGACGCTGTCCGAAATATTTCGGAGAGAAAGGCAACTGCAACAATCCTAAGAAAACACCACAATTTTTCTAGTTTCAAATGGAAGAGTTTAAACATTTAAAACCACGCACTTAGGGAGGATACTAAAGCACCAACTCACTTCTTTTAAATTGCTTTCACCTTTTTCCATTAACTGCGCTACTCTGGGTAGTCCAGAGCAGAATAGCTAGCTCACGTTTTTGGAATATTTATGTGGAATAAAGTTGGTGTCTTCAAGAAGATTTCCTACACCCAACTATGTTTGGAAATGTACATAAGAACTGGTCAAAATTGCAATCCAAAGCGAAGTTTTCAAGAAAATAGTTACAATCACTCCCATGTTCCCAATGTAAATGACATACCGTAGAAAAACTTTCGCCGTGTCTCGTCATGCCAAAATTGAATCCATTTCAAATGAAAAAGCGATATAATGATCAAATCTCTTTGGAATTAAATGGACATTTTTAATTCCCAAGAGTTGGAAATGTAATTGCAATGAATGAGCGATGAGAGACACACCAGTGTAAAGACTGCTGTGAGAAGGGTTCAACGGTTTTGATCCCTTGCTGAATTAGTTACGACCGTCATTTTCGCATAAAATTCCAAGTACATAAGACCTCCTAGTTGAAATTAAGTTGGAGTTTAATATGAAGAATGTAGTCATATTGATCTTGACAAGAAACCCGCAGTGTTTTTACTTTTTGGGGCATGAGAAATATCAAACTAGCTCGCACGCACTCATTTATCACGCAAGAACCCACTTAGGTTGGTGTTTACCCAAATAATCTAACAAAACATTAGCAGACCATTTCGTACAAAAATGCTGCCTTGTTCAATTTAATACGAAAATTGATAGAATCGTTAATGAACAAAGTTGCAAAGATTCTTATGAAGATGAGCCTACTCATGTCAAATTTTGATTACAAATGATGCCACTGACATTGGCTCAAATATACAATCTATTTTCAAAAGAGAATGATTTGGAGTACAATGGATTCGATGTAATCAGTTTTTTAAATGAAATAAATTTATTTTTGAGCTAAAATATTGTACAAATAAAATTTGAAATGCGTAGGATTTATCTCCTTTATTGTTTCCACCCGCTCCCAGTTCCAATCACACCCAAATTAGTACCGTTACTTGCTGTTGCCCAGGTGCTCACTCCAAGCGTTCCAGCGGAGAAAGCAGCGGTGTTAACAGGCTGCTCCGTGTATGTCAAGACGGATGCATCAGCAGCTGTAGCCAAAGTGTTGGAAAAAACATTCGCAGCTTGCCCCGCGCCCGCTCCTCCAGCCGTCACGGAAATATCATCCACGTCAATTTCCATGTTGTCCCCAGTAAAGATGGAGTTGTCTGCGGTGTTGTTCATCGTCTGATTGGCGAGAAAGGCACCCCCATAATAATCATAGGCGTCGACATACACATCATCAGTGGAGATGACGGAAGCAGAGGCATTTCCAGCTATGATGGTTTGACCGGCTGAGACTGTAGTTCCGTTTGTTGTTATAGCTGCAAAATAAAAATTGAATTGTTAGTATAAATTTCTAAAATGGTTTGAAATTTTAAGTAAAATTTAACTTACCAGGTGCTGGTTGGGGTGGTCCCCAACCGATTTTTCCGGGTTCGGCAACCTCTGCTTCCTTATTCGCTGGATAGCCGGCCACGGAGTAAAGAGAGACTAGGAGAAGGGAGGAGATGACGCTACAGCTCAAGAATAGTGTGTGCTTCATTTTGGAAACGAAAAGGTTTTTGAAAAAAGAATCAAGTAAAAATGGTAATGATTATCGGTTAGAGTCAAGTTGAATAATGAGAGAATGGTAGCTACATCCCCCTTTTTATATCCATTTGGTTCATTACGGATTTCATTCATTTTAAGTTGAAGTCACAGTTTTTTTGGATGGTTATTTTCGTAAAAAAGTACCCCGTTAAAAACAATTTTGTAAGGGAACGAGGACTACAGAAAAACGGAAAGAAATAATGCTCCACTTTTAATAAAATTTTGCCCTTTCTAATCCCAAACGGCTTGAGTTGGTTTGCAAGCCAGACCTTTTCATTCTTTCTGACTTGAAGGGATTAACGTATTTTTAACTTTTTAACCCTTGTCTTGTTAAAATAACGACGAAGTTCATTCGAAAAAACCAAGCTCAGGAAGCTAGATGGCTAAGAAAGGATAAGGTTGATATTGAAAAAGATTTATTCATGAAAAGTGTTAAAAAGCTAAAAATATTTTAATCCTCTCATATTTTTTCTTTTTCGTCCATTCTCTTCATAAGTTGCATAGGCAAATGAGCTTTATAATAGGTACTTCACACTTTCAACGACAGAACTTGTTACACAAAAACTTGAAACGTATATTGAAACAGCCGGCCAACCAAGCTAAAAATTATCCCGAAAAATATATTCCAACTGGAGTGTAAATACCTCGAAGCGAGCGTATAAAAGACTCCGCCTGAAATT
The DNA here is from genome assembly GCA_034697805.1 of Orchesella bifasciata. NCBI lineage: Eukaryota > Metazoa > Arthropoda > Collembola > Entomobryomorpha > Orchesellidae > Orchesella > Orchesella bifasciata. Next base: position 17,049 of record JAQGAP010001766.1, read on the forward strand.
GGTTTTTAACTCACATTTAATTTTGTTTCCCTTGAGAAAACTTATTTTTATAAAATCAACCCAGCCACATTTTTAAATATAGCGAAATGAAGGCTCACTTTTTGGCATCCTTCCTTCTCCTCTCCGTTGTCCAGATAGGGTCATCCCCGCTGCCACAACTACCCGGAAAACTAAATTTTCCGGGAGGCTTTACAGCCCCAGGTGGCTGGGTCGCCCCATCAGCAGGCTGGACAATTCCTCCACCACGTAATTTTCAATTTCCTTAGTTCACCTTTCTTTTCCATTCAAAATTTTTATAAACTTTTTTTTTCATATTTTTGATAGCTTCACTACCAACCAACGTGGTAGTAGCCGCAGGAGAAAGCGCTGTTGGTTCTGATCTCGCATCAAACGCTGGAGCATCGGATAACGTTACCCTCCACGTGTTAGGTTATGCCCCTGTCGGAGTTTCAACTTATTTAGCCCCAACCAACGACATGGGAGCCGGTGTTGGGTCGCTAGCTGCCTCTATTCCTGGTGCATCAGTGGAAAGCGAAGTTGCTGGCATAGACTTTTATGGAAATGCGGATGATTCCAACGATGTCGTCCTAGAGGACATGTACCTTGTCACCATCAACACCAACCCCACTTCCTCCGCGAGTTCTTCTATCGACTCTCTAGAGGCTAGCTCATTTGTTTCCATCACGGATGGAGTTGGACTCTCCCCTGTGGTTTCGGGGAGCGGGTGGAAAAAGGATGAGTAGATTGTAAATATTAAATTATGTTATGTCGTCAACTGTTCACAATGCCCCGTTTGGGAAGAATTTTAATGTGCTATAAAATTACCTAAGTTTACACCCAACTTTTCATCTCATTATATTATTTCATTTCTGCATACAAAAGTTACACAACGTTACACGGGTTTCATATTGTTTCGCAATAAGTTTTACCGCAATCTAGGAATTTATTTTGAGTTCCCTTCCCCTCAAAATCCTATAAAATGGTAGTGAATGATGATCGGCTAAAGTCAACTTGAATTCAAGTTCAAGAGTGGTGGCA
>JAQGAP010001767.1:0-18082 GCA_034697805.1 Orchesella bifasciata
AAACAACCATGTTTCTTGCAGTGCAACAATATCGTAGTCACATAATATACCACGGAGCCAGGCTCCGTTCGACTTTACGTTTACGTATACGTTCACGCAAAATGCACATACTTAAAAAATGGAATACTACTATTTCGCGTTATTTCATTGTCCTCAAATGGTATCATGGTTCAAAATGAAACAAAATACCGCAGCAGCAAGTCGTTTCAAAGTGGCTTTTTATGAGAGTTTTTAATTTTCATAGCTTGATATGATCTAAACTAGCTTTTTCTTGAGCCTATTTTCATACGCTTTCAAATTTTCCAGTTTTATCATGGTCTTACTAAATCTCGGATTATTTATACTAATAAATCCCACGCATGGAAATCAGAAAAGTTTCATATCAGTATTAAAATTCAAGTTTCAATCAACATCATGCGGAAATCATGAGAAAGTTTTAACACGAACCTAAAAAGCGACTAACAGAATTCAACCCCAACCCATTTTCATAGATTTAAAGCAATGCATAATAAGAAGTCATATAATGGAGTGACAACTTTGTTTATTACTAACCTCAGCAATTTCCATCCATACATTTTTGCAATCCAGATTTTCTGTTCCAGTTTCTGTAGTCCAAGCTTTGCTGTCTGGTTCCTTCCTACTAGCTTCTTCCCCGTCTGTTCGAACTAAACGAAACAGATAATATTGCATTTTAAGCGATGTCTAATTCGAAAAAAAGATTGTGGTTTGTAATCACATCAGGTGAATTAAGTACAATCATATTTGCAAATAAAAGATCTAACACTGAAGATTCCTAATCAAAACATAAATAGTTTTACAAATAGATACATCTTCTAAATCTCGTCAGAATTTGCAATAAAATGATTTACAGCTTTTGTAGTTAATAATTGGCCTATAAATTTTGTACTTATTTGTATGCACGCATAAGTATGTTGCATTTGTGATTTTTGCTTCATCATGCAGAGAAAAGCAAACCGATGTTTATACAAATGTTTATTGCTTACATTCAGTTCATTGAGTCAAATCACATTTTTGTAAAGCATCAATTGCAAATTAAGTACCCAAATATTTTTGCTTTATAATTCTAAAAACATATTACCATTCACAACGACTCTCAACTCAAGCATGCATTGCAAACTAAATCGGATAGGAATAATATAATCAGTAATTCCAAATCAACACAAACATGAAAGCGGTGATTTTAATAAAGCATCGAGTCTAATTATAAGCATTATATTTATCTATTCTATTCCAAAAGTGCTGTTTCTCAAAGTTTCGTGATTTAAGTAATATTGGCAATGAACAAAAATTTTCCCACAAAATTTCAAAACAGTTTCACCCCAATTGTATGAGTAAGGGTTTTGGAAGATTTGGGTAAAAGGCAAAATGAACCTTACCTACAATTGAACAGATCTTCAGGTAAATACATTGGTAGCTTTGAAAGTCCTTGTCCGCATTTGTGTTGATTACTCTAATGTAGTGGTTGTGTGTCAGTACCTTAAATTCTCCATCTCCTTATCACAAAGTGGTGGCTGGGAAGGAAATAAAAAATATATACGTCAAATACAACGTTTTATGATTAGTTTTATGAGACGGTTTAAATTTAAATTGACCGTATTCCGATTGGGACCACTTCAAAGAACATACAATTCGCTTTAAAATTTAATCAAAATTGAAGGAATTCATTTGGCTTTATTTTACATTTCTATGCTCAATTACTTATTAGCTATCTGTTTTTATTCTCTACCCGGTGTCAATGAGTTTAAAATGGAAATAAAAATTTGTGTTGTTCAACTAATTGGATGGAAATATCTGATGTGGTTGCACAAAACACATAAGCAATATGACAGCAATTTTGTATTTTCATTCAAGTACATCTTAAATAAATGGATGTTAATTCAATAACTGGAATAATCATAGTACCAGAAAACAAATAAAATACCTGCGGATATTAGTGATTGCAAGACTCAACACTCGGTCAACATCACGTAAAAAAGCCAGATTTGGATTGTAGCTAATTATGTTTTGTTCAAAAATCACCCGAAGCTTTGAAATTTTGTTGAAAGTGCACGTACGTTGTACTTTCCAAATATATTTACTGACACCGTATTTTGTAACTTTACTTTGAGAAAAAATATGAAGTCGGACTCGATTACAGAACCTCTAACTCTCCTCTGACTGAGCCCGTGCCCATCCCAAAAAATTTTCCTGATCTTTGCATTGTCAAGCGAAGTAAATGAATGCAATTACGCCTCCTTTGGCAAAGCTTCCCCTGTTCTGTAGTCAGGAGTCTGGTACATGTACATGTACAATTGTACATGAAAGTATTTTCTTTTTCCACCTCCTTTACTTTCATCTCGCTGTGCATTTACTTCGCACTGGACTACAACTCTCGCAAGTAGGGTAAGTGTGACATAATCTTTTGCTATGCAATCCTACCAATATAATTGAAATGAAAAGCATAACGCAGTTCAAAACAGTGAAGTGTAGCTGGATACATAGTTGCCCATATGATGTAGTTTGGTATATATTTAGGGCTTGTACTCTATCAGTTCCTATCGTTTTCCTCACTCGGCATATATGTTTTGCAATATCAATGGTAAAAAGGATATAAAAGTGTATTCTGAATCTCTAGTTATAAACTATAGGCAACCAAAATCCTGACCTAACAATTAGTTTTATGCTTTCATAGAAATTTTTGTCCATTCTCAATTCATTAATAATCATATTTCTGTAAAAAAAATTCTTAAATTTCCTCTCAAGAAAAATCAGTCAAACGTGATGCTGATTGGAATGCAGTTATAAATGCTACCATAAAAATCATTTTGGTCGGTTTCCTGTCTTCCAAAATAATGAATAGATGTATATCCATCTGGACATACATGAGCATGAAAAAATACACTCCACGTCGCTTTTATTCAAGCGTAGGAAAAACTTGTGTGAAGTGATAAAGATGGTGAGATTTATAACGATTTTGAAAGAAATTCAGTTATATTCAGAAATTCGGATTACAATATTACAATTTATGCTAGATTTCGAAAACTTTTGTCCGTAACATGTATGTGAGTGTGCAGCATTTTTTGAGTATATCGATAAGTAGTTTTGAGCAATCAAAATGAATTGGACTGGTAAATCAAATATTGAAAAATTATTTGTGTGCTGCTTTCCTGCTTCCTACAAGATTTCCTTTCTATTACAATTTCCTTTGGCATTCCCTCTGTCCCCCAACTCTTTGGAAGAGCAAAGAGGAGAGCAATAACAAGGTGGCTTCGAAATCTTTAGTTATTAGTTATATACTTGTAGTGCCTGCGTCTTGTTGGAAATACCTTAACAAGAAACAAAACTCCTTGCATCTACGTTCATGAAGGAGTTTTCATTTTATAATTTTCCAGCACCAAGAGAATAAACGCAGGATTTTGAGAAGGAAAAACCTGATTTAAATAGACAGAACTATTTAGAAATTATCTCACATTTCATTGTTCTGCGTAAAGATTTAAACCATGTCTGGAACCGAATTACGTAAGGGATGACACCAAATTAGATACGTTTTGCAAATTTTATAATTTAAAAATGCTAGTATGCTCTAAAATATTAGAAACGTTTCCAACCAGTCAACTGAATTTAATCCAGTAAAGCGTTTGGAGCATGAATCTTACCGGATAGTAAGCAGTCCTTTCTTTGTAATCTCCTTTAGTCTGTTTTTCTTGCAGTTCAACTTGTCTCACGTTTCAGGTGATAAATGTTCTCGTCCAAAACTGTAAATGCACACTTCTGCAGCGTTTTGTTCATGTCATTACAAAAATGCTGCTGTGAACATTTAAAAAAATAAATGGTTATCAATGGTCAATGGTAAAAAACATTCTAACTGCAGCTAGCTGATATCAGTGTTTAAAATAATCCGCGATGCGCTCGAAAATTTGTATTTGGTAACTAGTTTGGTGAAAAGTATTTTATGCAGATCACACATTTCTACAAAATTTATTCCTAAGCGATATAAATGTGCTCTAAAGGAATTAAAAGAAAAATATTTCCTTACTATTACACTTTTTGGAATAATATTACGGGCATGAAGTTAAGCCAAGTATGCCCTACTTTCCTACGTCTGGTTGCAATATCAATCATGCAAAGATTATTGCGGATGCTCAGACGCCGGCAGAACAAGAATAACCAAGAAATCTGTAAACATTAACGTTGTACTGAATTGATAGTTTGTAGACGTTTCGATTACTCACAAGAGTTTGAGACAAAAATAATTCTAAAAAATTATAGAATGAATCTTACCGGTAATTGCATAGACCTTGAGGTCTTTGTAATAGCCAAAATTGTGTGCTTTGTCAAAAAATATCCTTCTTCTTCGCAGTGGGGCTGCTACGAATATAAAAGCAATAAAACACGTATTAATGCAAAAAAATGCTTTGTAGTCCATATATTCCTTTAAAATTTAATTTGAATTCGGTTAACAATGAAAATAAAAGAAACTGAAATAATATCACATCAACCAGCTTTAATCTTCAGTGCCTGACCATTGTTTATTGGAAATACGGGAAAATTTTCTATCATAACGAAATCAAAATACTTACAAATATTGCAGATGTTAACGATCTTTTCACGTTAGTCATGTAAAAAAAGTCTAATTAATCACTAATAACATTTTGAAAATCATATGAAGCTTCGGAAGTTTCCTTTATTTTAATTATGCCATAATTTCAAAATAATTATCCACTTACCACAACTGAATTTTTAGAAGACACTGAAACCACGAAAGAATTTTCACTCGATCCCATGATCTCAAACTCTGGTCTGAGCCCATACTTTGGATTTAGTTTTCAGGTGCACTCTGTGCGTGATGCGAGATATTCAAGCAATGTCTTTCAATGCAAATTACGTCTCCTTGTCATTTTAGGGTACATTACATGCAAGTTGACTGCGGCACGATCGTTTATGCAATCCTACGAATATAGTTGTAATGACAAGTATACTTCAACTCAAAACTTTGAACTGTAGCTTTGTATATATTTTCTCACAGTTGTGTAATTTACCATACAATACTCTATAGGAATTTATCAATACTTTTTCGTTGTTTCTCTCAACCCCAACACATTGCAATACCAAAGAGTACATTCAGTTTTTTCTGAGCTGCTTGGTATACTGTAAGACGCCTGAGCTACTAATGCTTCTCAATTTTGACTCTATGAAGATGCTGATGATGCTGATGAAAAAAAGTAAGTATTGTGTGTAAGGAAAACGATTTACTCAAGTTGTTCTCTTCATTTCATAGCCAAAGCTTTGTTCTGCACACTTGCATACGGATTTATTACAAGTGAATTTACATTCCTTTCTATCTCTGGAGAGTCGGCATGATCGGAATATTTGTAAAATTACTAAATTTACGCCGGTTTATAAACTTTCCTAAGGAAAATAGCATCACACTGGATGCTAAGGTACATTAAATCAGTGGGATTCTACGCAAAAACCCACCGCTACTTTACAGCTTGCTTGAAAAAGGAGGCTTTAGATTTAGATGTTTCACGCATAAACCGTTTTACGAACTGTGCCAGCTTTTAGAGTCGGATAAAAAGGAAATCAGAATTTTATTACTGAAAAAACGTATGAAGTTGAAATGAATTTTATTTATATTTATTTAATTTCTATTTATATTCGTTGTCTTTGTTCCAGGTTTGCGTTTTTCAAAGGACTGAGTGAGAAGATTCCCACACTGCTTGCTGATAACGTGGAGCACCTTTTCCTTTTTCCACCATTAAATGTCTGTATTCATGAAGTGGAAGAGCTGAAAACCCGAATGAACTCAGGGCTGGAATCATTCACCAGTAACGGAGGAAATTGAAGTTTTAGAGAATCAAACCAATTGCAATGCGTAGAGTAGCAGCCTAAAAAGAAGATGAATAAACTATTTTTTTCATTTGGAAATTATGTATGAACTTACTTGACTTCTATCGTTGCATTTGGAAGAAATCATTCATTCTCAACTCATATTAGAGAGTGTAGAAGTAGAGCATGTACATAACGCATTATATTTCGTTTCTAAACACAATGAGAATTCTCTTTTCGTCAATCAGATGTATTTTACAATACCAAAACCCTGTGAGCTCTGTTCACTCTTGAGCCGAAACCATGTCAGTGTCGTAAAATTTACTTCAGACAGACATTGTAAAAGTGAATCTGAACGATTTCGCAATTTTATTGATTGTGGGGTGTATTTTTACAAAGCTTGAATACATAGTCTAATACAACCAATTTTATCACATGCATTGGAACAATCGAATAATTGATCACAAGAATGAGCACCATAAGCAGTCAACTATTAATTCAGAGTTGGAATTTAAAAAAACTAAAGAATCACAAATAGTCTGTTCTCATACGCATCTTCAATCTACAATGCTTTTCCGCAGGTTGAATGTTTTCTCCAGCAAACTTTACAGTCTTTTCCTTTTTCATGTTATACTTTTCTGACCTAGATAAAAAAAATTGAGCAACAAAAATGGTTTATACTTATTAAATATAAGCATAATAATGACGTGCCCATGCTGTCAATTTGGGGATGGGATTATCTATAACTCTAACTACGTCCAACGTGCAATGCACTTTCACGCATATATTGTCATGATGCAACTTCAATCCCGCAATCTTACTAAGCTAAATTTTGGTTTCATTTTGCCTCATTTTGGGGGTCCCTTTTCATATCGTGGAAAATACAATACAACCAGCAACGATACAACACCCAAAATATATTTCATTAAACAAAGCAACAAAAATTACGTATTACATAGAAATAAAGTTTGATAGGTGACTTTTAAAAGTTCAAAGCTCTATATTGTGGGGTTAGTAATCATTCCTAATGGCATCACTTTACCCCAACATCTTTAAAATTGGTGAAGGACGGGGTACGAACAGTATTCGTCAGTTCCATCGTAGTAAGAATACCCAATAGACTTATTAATTCTACTCAGAACATGTGTCAACAGCGCGAGGATCGTAGAAGAAAACTGAACCAATTAAGACTTTTGATAAAAAGGATGAATAATGAGGGTGAGGACAACTAAGACCAATCTCAGGGAGAAATGGTTATACAGAAAGGCAGTGTTTTTTGTGGTAACTTTTTTATTATTGCGTGTCCCTGTGACCATTTTATAAACATTTATGCCAAGGTACTGAGGTTTAAAAATAAGACCTACAACTGAATGAAACTGTACAAGCATGTGTGATACATAAAAACGTAGAAGGACTTTTAAGATACTTATCTCGAAATTTTACTTCATAAAATTCCCGTCATTCCATGTAAATACTTGGATAATCTTTGCATTACATTCATTCATAAAAGTAATATTCAATTCAAACTTATTCGTTAGGAGCATCAGACGTATGCATAAGCTGAAACTAATTGTAAGATTATTTAATATTACATAACATCCATTTCTTCCTGATGAATCCGTGGTTTATGATTGATATAATTTTTAAAATGTTAACACTGGGTTTAAAATTTTATTAATCCGAATAGACGGAAAACGGAGTAATCTCCGTAACCGATTAAAATTTTCACCAGTGTCCATTTTCGATAAAAGTATAACCTGTCTGTGGGAAGAAATTTTTTTAAACCGACAAAATACACGTGTATATAAATTAATATCATCAAAATATACGTATACAATGAAGTAAAAATATAGTAGGATCCAGTAAGGCTTTTATCTTAGGTCTACTTATCATAGGTCACACCAGTGAGTAAACAAATACAGGGATACAATATTGCACACATGTAATCAAATGAATATATAACCCTACAACATTGAAGAGTCTTGGTTTTTGTCTTTCATTCCTTGCTTCCGGTTCATCATTTATATATGTAGGTAATGGTTAGATCTTTTGTCCGAATCGCATGCGATTACATTGGGAAAACCACAAATTTGATGACTGATTATATAGAGAAAAAAATACGCATATTATTTTGTTTGTTTATTTTATAGCTAAAACATCATCAGGCACAACAATTGGTTTAAATTTAGAGTAAAAAAAGAATTTGAACTGGGTTAAAACAATGATGCACACTAATAGATCTGGTGAGAATCTATTAGCATTTTGTGACAAATTAAGTGGTTAGTTACAGACAATTTTTAAATTATGATTATAATCATAAAACGGATTGGAATAAAATTAACGTAACATATATTATTATTACAGGTCTCAGACTGCACACTGTGGCAAAAAGACCCAAACGGCCATACTGATTTTTGATGATTTTCTGCAAGAATTTCAAAAGTCTTATTTCGTACGCGGTTTTAATGTGCTTACTCACAATTTTGTGTTCTCTCTGATGCCATATTTGCTGGCTTATTTGTATGGGCATGGTTTGCTGTAGAAACAAATATTTGCTAAAATACCGGCCAAAACTAGGGTTTTTGGACAGAAGTTTAGTTTGACAGCGCCTCGCGCGAGGGATCACATTTTCCCCATATAGGATGTATTTAGCACACTTTCCTGCACAGGAAACTGATAACTGTACGAGAATGTGATCTCGAGGTAGACACTAGGCTACCTGATGTATGAGTCAATAAATTGTTGCTAAATTCATAAATCAATGGTGAAAAAATTTCTAGCTACTGAATGTGATGCAAACTATTGTATGCCGGTATCTCTGCAAATCTTTGTTTCTTCAGCAGACCACGCCCATACAAATGAGCAACGGAGTAGTGCATCAGAGAGAACACAAAATTCCGTAAAACCGATTACGAATATTGACTTGAAATTCTTTCAAAATATATCATCAAATTTCAATATGGCCGGCACTGGGTTTTTCCGCCGCAGTGTGGACTGTATAACACCATTCATAAGAGATAAGCTAATACTATTTAAGGTGAGGAATGCATAAATGTAAACTTGTAAAAAACTTGTTCATCACACTAGCACTTCTCTGCCTTACTTTTGTAATGGAGAGAGACTTTTTAACAGTTTTTATTTATTCCTTTATGCTTCTTCAAACATGAAACCGAGACCAAATTGAATCGCTTTTGGTTAGAATTTAAACAAAATTTAGAATGTAATTTATATATAAGCCTGCGCAGCAGAACTGTTGGTCACCAAAAACACTTTTCCTATCTTAATAAATTGGTTTGTAATATTTGTCATCAAGTCGGTAACAAACTTTTTTCAAGACTTTTGTTGCAATGAATTAAGCGCAATAAAAAACTTAATTACACTATTTTTAACGAAACATTTCTTTTAATTTATATATATATTTTTACGAGATATATATACAAAACCGCGTATTTTCACAGTACCTTTAATACATTCAAATAAAATCTGTGCAAACTTTCAAAATCAATACTCGCTGTAGTATTGGACGAAAATACACAGTACAAAATCAAATTACATAAAACATACCAAACTTAAAAAACTGAAGGCAACTTTCTTAATATAGTTAAATGCCATGTAGTATATATATGTATTATTCCCTATATACAAGTATAGTAAAACTATTTTTTCACACGATCTCTCCAAAAATACTTGGCAAACAGGTCAATTGTAAGTCAGATGTTAAAACCAGGAAAAAGTTGTACTACGTTTATGCTTTAGACAACGCCACAATTACTAATTGTATTAATATGTTTTGCAGTATTAAATAGTAAAAAGTAAATTAAAAATAGTCCTCCGTGATTTTTTAGTCTAAATTATATAGCAAGTAAAAGTGTCATGAATTGACCCCGCGGAAAATGTCTTTTACCTTTAAACATTAGTCTGGTTGACATTTCATTTTCACATCTTTATTTCACCAGCATCAAACATAAACAAATAATGTTATAACTATTAAGATTATGTCAAAATTTTGCTTAAATAAAACATCTTTCTGCATAAGGAAACTATATCCAAATTCGATACCGAGGCTGTTCGTAATCTATCTTTTCCTTTCTTCAGCGGACTGGGCTCACAGCTTTATGCTAAAACTATATACCTCACAGGAGATGAATCAGATACATAAACGTAAGTAACGTTAGTAATGTACATATGTTTCTTATTAGGGACCTATATGGCTACATCCATATAAGGTAGAGGTATAAATAATTCTCTAATGTGTCTATTTTTTATTTCTAATTATCCTAATAGCTGGGTCACTATATAACAAGACGTATATTACCAAACTAGAAACACAGCAACAGGAATTACCAAACTACGATTCAGACGATTATCTGGAGGATGATACATTAGAGGAATAAAACTCGTTAAGTTCATGTCAGTGGAGTGAACTGCAAAAGGAGATTATGCGGTTTGTCATCATTCCTCACAAACAAGCTATTGACCAAAAGGAGAATCCTTTAGAATAGGCTAGTGCAGTGATAATTTCAAAGTCAGTGATAAATTAATTAGGCCTAAAACTTATAACCTTAAATTATGTTTCGTAAAATAATACTAATGGCATGTTATAAATGAGTAAATATTTGGAATAAATTGTTAATCTATACTTTTTGATGATGTGGTGGAGATGATAACTAAATCTATATAAAAAATGCTTTTGTACTAATAATAAAACTTCATTTTGTGTTTAAAATAAAATTTTGGTTTTGGACAGTATTTTGTAACCACTGACTCGATGTGGTAGTTTTTTATATGATAAACCTTTTGAATACATTTTCAAAACGTTTATCTGGAAAGGGTAGCAATTATTTTGAAATTTTAACTTGCCTGGTCAGAATCAATAACATTTTTTTATGATAATGTTATGCCACCTTCAAATACCACTCGGCTGCCGCCTCGTATTATTTAAAGGCGGCATCCCAGCGTTACGATATTTATATGTATATCACTATTCACTGTATAAACATTACATTAGCAGGTCATCGTTAATCAATGATAATGACAGTGAATTTGTCATCGCTGTAGGTGACAGGATCGCCCAGCTGGTGAGTGAGAAAATACAAATGCCGTGACTGGAAGAAATGAATGTGAGTTTTTACATCAATAGACTTTTTCGTCGCTAAACAAAGAAGCCCGTAACTAAGTCCATGCTTTTCTGTAGGAGCTAACTAACACGGAGAGAGGGGCAATAGGATTCGGCTCCACCGGCGTATAATCAGATTGTTGTAAATGACATCAAAATAAAAATATGTCTTAATTTATTTTCCCCATTATTATTACCGATTGAATTCTTCATCCTTGCTTCATTAAGTCAAATTCCCCATAATTAGGTTCTAAGCCGTTTCTTTTAAATATATATATTTATATAAAACTAGGCTGGAGTCCAGAAAAACGAGTCGCATAAAGATGCTGCACAGCTTAATAAATTACCTTTAAACGATTAGTTTCTACAATCCAAACATCAAACTTTAGAATTCCTCGATATTTATTCATTTCCTCTGTTTCTTGAATGCAGGTTTTGTTTGGAATAAAACAAACAATCAGCTACATGTGTGAGCTACTACATGATATCTCTCGTTTCAAAGTCAGTTTTTTCTCAAATAAAATTAGTGCAGTCATAAATAGAGACACAATCATACAAGTTTGAGTAGTTAAGTACATCAAGGCAGCAACTTGAACAACAATGAAATTCAAGCAGAAGAGGTAGTTGAATCATTATAATGTAATCGGTTTAGCCATTCATCATGCAAATTATTTAATAACATTGCACGATCTTGTCACTGATAGATTGCCTCTCTCTATTAACCAATCAATAAAGTCTTGATCAGTGAATGAATTAAGTATAAAGCCTGATCCCAAAAGGAATGGAGGCTCAGTGATGGTAGACGAGATGCTTGTTCTAACTATTCTTTATGAAAATAAAAGAGTTTTCAACCCCTAAGCTAACTCATCACTGAACAAAATAGCCTAAAAGTATATTTCCGTAGTCGTAGAGTACACTACAACGCGAAATGTTATGACATTTTATGGAAACTACAGCTTACCAAAGCCAGGCCACAGACGTACGTATGTATGGACGGTGAGAGATTTTTAACCAGCTACTCCATATGCAGGATTTTACCATTAACCATGTATACATTATAACATTATCAAATGATGAGCGTGGACACAAGATTCATTTACACATTTGGAGACAACATTTGGAGGAAAACAAACCAAGCTGATCGCAACTTATAACTCGCGATAGTTAGTAGGTAGTGGATACGAAAAGTAAATGGACGAGTATGCAGTGTGTTAAATGCTGTATTTATAAGGAAAAAGGAGAAATTTCTGCTGTGGTTAGGTTAGACTGCTAAATTTGCAACACACCTACATTTGTGGTTTACTAATTCATAAAACGATGAATTGAAAGCAACTTGCCTGCTCTGTCATTTCTACGAAATGGAAGGTCGACAAAATCTATTTCATTTTATAACCTAGACGCTTAACTATTTAACTTTATTCCAATAGTTTCGTATTTTTATCTAATGTTATACGATAAATGATCGAGTTTGCAAATTGGATACCGACCTTCTCTTGTTGAAGCTAAAATTTAATAACATACTTAAGTCCTCACATGCCTTTATGCGGCTGCGCGCTGTCACACCAGTTCCTCCTAAAATGGTAAAATTGAAGTTTATCGTGAGATTCGAAATGTTTGGGTAATGGTTTTTATGATAATATTGTTTTATTGTCTGCATATACATTTATTCTCCAACTATGCACGTTTTCATTTTGAAGTTGTTGTCCCATGATGATGAGCTGAACCCAATCAAGATCACTTTGTGACTAGTTGGAACTGTTTACCCCGTAATGTATCCTGTAGGAGAAAATATTTTTAAAATGATGAGTAAAAATTTTTTTAAACATTTTTAGCTGCCTAAAATTGGTCATATTTTTTAAATCAGCGAGCAAACTTTTTGTTACTCACGTATTGCACAATTGAAAGACAGACCAGGTAAAATCAGAAAAGGATTGCATAGTTTTGATCAACTTTACTCTTTGACTCAAGAAATCTCGAATTCATGATATGAAGTCTTTTTTTTTGAAACTTCAAAGGAAGTGTAAGCCAAAAGTTTCTTCATACAAGTGTGGTATTGGAAAAATTAATTATTAAATTCGTTACCTCAAATTATTCTTCAAGACTGCAAATACACCATAATCTGCTTGGCATATTATGTAGGCGACGTCCATTTTTTCAACAAATAATTCCTGAAATTGCACACGTAATTCTTTTGTTTTGAAGACAATGAAATTTTGAACTGCGCAGCTACTTCTGTCGTTGCAAATTGAAAACTCGTTAATTTATTCTTCCCTTTCTGTGAAATCTGTGTGATGACTGATGAAAAATGAGTGTGCTCTTCAATTCTCGTTGAGCCACATTTGCCACTGGGCAAATGGAATCTCGAGGCTGATAAGCCAAATGAGAACAAACTTCCACCAAATGAAAAGCATTGAGATTCTTATGTTTTATTATCCTTGTCTGAATATGAAATAATTCCTCAGTTTTCAATCTCCGTACTTATGATGGTATCAAAATTATACGTGCATAAAAATTATAAATGAATGAACTGTATTACAAAGTGAGTTTCAGGCGAAGTCAACAAACAAACATACTCAAACTACTCCTGCGAACTCACAGCTTTTTAGTGTATTGAAGTACAGAGTAATGTTTGCCCAAGAAACAAGGCAAGTGACCCAAAATTGACCTGGGTGATATTTATCATAAAAATTAATCATTTCAATTTACTCCTCTCTGACGATTAGTTTACTTGTCCATGCATCCACTTTAAAAGACAGCGTTATGCTTATTGCTCTTCCTTGAATGATTTCCAAGCATCGTTTTTATTCATGTTATAACGACTGAGAATCAATTCATTTCGTTATCCACATCATATCATTTATAAAATGCATAGTAGGAATATATTGTGCAAACCAAAGTAACAAGTTTATAAGCTGAACTTTTTTCCAACAAATGAGAACGAATTTCAGCCTAACCAACATTGCCAGCCGACACGGGGAATCTTTTCAAATAAACATTAAAGTAGAATACACTTCAATGAAATAAGAATCAACGGTATATTTCTGCGTTTCAATAACTGTATAGTAATAACTGGCGACAGTTGTCATTCAACGTACTCAACTTGTTACCAAAAACTATATGTACAGAAAATGGTATAAAATCACTGAACTGAAATAAAACTTGTGTTTGTAGAAAATCTCACATACACATTTTAATAAGCAGCTCTTTTTACTTGGAAGTGTGTTAATGTTTTTTGAGTGGAAGCAAATAAGTGCACAAAACAGAATACCAAACAGAAAGAAATTAATAAAAACCAATGACACCATTATACTCTCCCTTGGACGATGATATGGTTGTGAATGTACTTACTTGTCCATCTCCATAAACCTATCTTGTTTGGGGAAAAATGTCACGCTCGCTCTTCCATGAATGATATTCACCAGTTGTTTTATTCATGCCAAAAACCATTCTCACCGTATAATATTCAAAAACTTATGAGTCATGAATCGTGACAATGAAAAGTACACCGTCAGAATCCCAACCTTTTTGACGAACTGTATTATTTCAGATCAGAAATCTTTCATGTTCAAAGGAGTATTGGCTTTCATGTCATGTAACATGAATTTAGACAAATATCATCCCAAGTTCTAATAAATCTGTAATTTTTATGCATATTGCCGACACGTGTTAAACGGCTAAAAAACTAGTGGATGGTAAACGAAAGTTGAAATTTATTGCAATTTCATGTGAAATATTATAAAAACGTTTGAGGTGTTGCACATTTCAAAGCATTTGCAGTAAAAATACGAATGAAACTCACATTCATGTACATGTATGTGAAGGATTTCATGTCCTTTCATGTAAGGCTAAGAAATTCATATTACTACCCCAACGTATTAATGCCCACTGTTTCATATCCCTGCTAATTTCCAGATTTGTAATAAGGAAAGTAGAAGAGTTAGCCCTGAAATTTCTATCCAGTTCCCTTACAAAAAAAATCATGCAACTGCAAGGCATGGGAGCAGGTTAATTGGTAGAACTTAGTTAAGTTTATACAATGTGCAAGTGTTGCATTTAAGGGTTTTCTTTACCTAGACTCCAAATTGTGCTACATAATAGAATACAGGTTAATAACCTAACCAGTTTCTATTACAGGAAAGCTTGCCACACAATCAATTACCATATTATAAAATCAATTTGATCATCATCTTTGCATTCAGTTCATAGAATTTAGTTTAAATACAAAAATTATCTTTTGTTCACGTGTCTCAGTTCTAATGTATGGCCATTAAACACATTTGAAAAGTAAATGAGGTGCGTTTATCGTTTATCAATCAATACTTTATCCTGAAATAACGATAATCTTACAAATGACAATGTTACTTTAGCTAAAGGTTGTTTTAGGTTCCATTCCTCATTGGAAATTGGAAATTTAGGTAAGTTTGGTGTACTTTCACGTAGCGTGTTCATCTATATGTGGAAAACAGCCAGGTTTATTTTCAAACACACAGCTCATTAAAGCCATTGTTAAATTTTATTCCCTCGAAAAATCCAGGAGCGAATTTATATGTAAAAATTCTACGCATGAAAAGTCCTTAAATCACATTGGAGCGAGAAGGTGACAATTTTTCCAGTTTTGAAGGTCACTCCCACGTTGCCCCCTAATTTTGAATGTAAACCAAATAGAGTTTCGGTTGCTATATTTTGCCTGGTGTATTGCTCATCTGGCCCATTCCCCGTTTCAGATTTCGAAAGACGTTTCATGCTAAATATTTACGTTGCTCATCGGCAGATGTTTTTGAATGGAAATAAGAAACTCGTTCCTTTTTTGACATAGACTGGTTGATTTTCATAGAAAAGGTGTAAAAACTGCTAAAATCGTTTGCCTGAGCAAGGAAATAAGAATGGATCATAGATACAGAATGTATATAATGTCGTCTGTAGTTTTGGCAAAAACACACAACCTAACCCTTTCTCTGCTTTCGAGCCCTTCTCTCCTGATATTTGGATAGGAATAGTAATCATCCTATTTTTCGCCCTTGTTAGCTCTAACACACGTCACCACCAAATTGAATTGTTGGTTGGTGAACTAGTTAGGTTTTTTGTAAGCATTTTCGGTGCAGATGTTAAACCTCGGTTTTTATTGTGATTTGTTCCATCTCGTTCATCCTCTCCCAGCTCTATTCAAACGGATTTACAACCATTTTTACGCTTCCACAACCTCCTCAACAGCACATCAAAATATAAATATTTCGTGGAACACGGTTTTAAAATTATTTACATGCAGTAAGGGGTGCAGAATCTTCCTCTGATCCAAAGTCTTCCTGTAGCGCATTTACATTATATAACTAAAGATAAGCCAAAATCTTCCATGTTCGCCCCGAATTTCTTCCTGCAGCATTGCTACAGAAGATTCTACAGGCCCACATGCAGTCTTTATTTGTAACAACCGCTGAGGGCACTTTGATTTTGAATTTGGATTTTACAAATTATCTACTTCAGAAATGTTTAAAGATGTTAATCACTGTGTTTCAACCAAAGACTTTGCAGTTACGTCGTTTAAAGGCAAAAAACTGGCCGTGACAGTATTTCCTACCTAGCTTTTCCTTATTCATGCGAAAACGAAAGAGTGAGAATTTGCAGAGGATTGTGGCAATTAAATTTTCAATAAAGTTAATTTTAAACCCAACTTTAAAAAATGTATTAATACAAAGCACGTTGAAACCCATAATGTTAACCCAATAAAAAGCTACTTACGATAATACAAAGTCAATAAAATATACATTCATTCAATTAACGAAAATTAATCATTTAATTTTGCATACAAAGTTGATGATAAGTCGGTGAACAAAGGCGAAACGAAAGTTTCAAGTTGTTTGCATTGCCCCAATATTTTGTCGTTCATTTCCTCCTGTTTTTATTGAATTCTTGTTTTGTTTATTTTCTGTGTTCTGCTCTTGCAAAATAAACTTAATAAGTTGTAAAATACATTGGGTTGACAATGTAGGTAGAAGATAACCTCAACCGCCTTCTTCCACCACCTCAACTGCCTTGTTTGGTGTGTGGAGAACAGGCTTGTATAATCCAACATTTTTAGACCCGGGATTATGGATTAACTAATTTTTCTGCGTAAAGTTAATCCTGGAAGGACTTAATGCTAGTCCAGCTAGGCTGGATTAAGGATTAAGGATTAACTAATCGGATTAAGTACAAATTTTACTAAAAAGTGATAGCCTAAAGTCGTGTTTTATGTATGACAGTGCTTAATATTTAACTTTAAAAAATATAAACCTCAATGCAAAATGCATTGATGAAAAGCGTTAAATTAGTTTTATCATTTTCCAATTGTTGAGTTATCCTTCATGCGTCTATGTAGTACAGAAACATATACATAGGGTTCAAATATTTGATTGTTAGTAGTAATACGGTGACAGTAATACATGTAAGTACAATTCAATCCTTGTGTAGCGAAAATTATTCACATAAACTACATGTGACATGCATATTTAAACGCTGAAAAGAAATTACAATGATTTCAGATACGGGGTTTTCAGAAATTATTGGCTTAAAATGGAAAAATTCACTATTTTTGCGTGTTTTTGCCGTTTGATTAATCCCGTTTGGGATTAATTAATCTGATTAATGCTAGTCAAAACACATTACTCAGATTAAGAATTAAGTGATTTTATGGGGATAGGTTGGATTAAGGGATTAAGGATTAATCACGTTAAATTAAAAGGGCTGGATTAAGGATTAATTTAATCCTTAATCGGATTAGTTAATCCTTGGATTATACAAGCCTTGTGGAGAAGCACAGGCGTCACAACGTAAAATTTACAGACTGGACATTTTTTAAAAGTAATTTTTATGTAGTGTAAATTTTAGACAGGCTTGGTTGCAAAAGTTTGCCGGATGCTGAATGCATTTAAAAAATGAACAATTTGTATGGTGAGTCAGTAATGGCTGCTTGAACCTCCGTCTTCATTCATATTCATTCATTTAGGCATTTTGAGTATAGCTATTTATTCATCTTCATTCACGTGAAGAAAAAAGACCCGTGTATTCATTCACCACCTCATCTCTGACTTGGCGTATTAATTCGCTTTCACTCATGAAGCGGTATTCAAATAAAAAGTTCGTATTACGTATTCTAAACCG
>JAQGAP010001768.1:0-18081 GCA_034697805.1 Orchesella bifasciata
GCACTGTTCTTGGGGTCAAAGCAGCTGGTGATAAGGAGGCTCGAGAGCAAAACTTTTCAGAGATTTCAAGACGGCTGTTACAACATTGGATGAGTGCCGATTCCTGTGCGGAAGCTTTCGTATCATTGTCCTTGGGCGAAGAAATTCCTGGATTGATTGCGGAGGTAATAAACATATTAAACATTTCAGTTTTTAGTATCTTTATATTCTTAATTTCTTACTTTTCTTCCGGTATATATATAAAGGATCTCTTGTTATTATATTTTGTGTGAATGTGTGAGAGGGTGTGAGTGTTAATGTATTGCAAATTATAAACGCATGCTCGTATGCAGTTGAACTATATTAAACTAAGTTTAATTTTAAGATGAGATTAAGAAAGTAAAGCAAGTAAGGCATGTTGTGACGTGACATATAAAATCGGTGAGTAATCTGGTATTATATGGTTTTTTTATCTTTATGTCTGCTCTTGTATTAAGTGTGCAAATTTTCAGCGGATCCTATTTTCGATTCCTGATTATTTCCAACTTGGTAGTAAGGATTTCTTAAGTTTTCTTCTTGGACAAGTATTATTGGCTATTCATGCATTAACATTCGGTGTAAGAACCTCATCTCAACCTCTACCTGAAGGCTTACGGGATGGAAAGCATGAACCTCAAGAAAATTTAAAAGTTAGGACCCAAGGACTGGCTGGATGTTTGGAGCGTATTTTTATGCGTTACTTTTCGGACACAGAATATTTCTACAAGCCTGTTTCAGAGCTCCAGAAGAAGGAGCAAATTTCAAGAAATCCATTCCAAAACTTCATGGCAGAGCTTTCTGAGTTTTGTAGAACTGATTTTATTGGCAGACGATTAGCTTCGAAAATCTTCCTTCATTTGGGCTCACATGCAGCCTCCAAATTGGCTAAAGTTGTATTTAGTTGTAAACATTTAGACGAAGAGAAAGAAAGGTCAGTACTTCTTCAGCATTGTAGAATTCAGTGCATTTCTTAGATTTGATTGGTGTTATCTAATGTAATTCTTTTTCATTTGTAGTGTGGCGACAACAGTCTTTTACCCACGGGCAGAATTTATTGAAAACAGCTCTCAATGGAAATATATTATTCGCAGCCTTCCAGTAAAAACTATAACGAAGTCCAAAAGGTTCTGGTCCCATTGGGCAGCCTACATAGCCGGAGACTTCAGCTATAGTGTAGATTTTTGGCAAGAATGCGTGGAACATTGGATCATTTTGAACAAAAGCCCTTCAGTGGACGTTCAGTCATTATATTCAGCTTCTCTTGCCGTTGCAGCTCTTGCAAGACAACTGAAACTTAAATTAAGGGACGAAGAAGATAAAGACAAGAGTATTCAGTATGTAGCAAAGCTAGATCCCGGAAAAGTGCTCCAAAACATCATTCATTCGCTGGAAAGCGTGAATGAAGATAAAAGAGCTTGTGGAATGGCATTAGGTCAAGTGGTAGCTGACTT
The DNA here is from genome assembly GCA_034697805.1 of Orchesella bifasciata. Classification (NCBI taxonomy): domain Eukaryota; kingdom Metazoa; phylum Arthropoda; class Collembola; order Entomobryomorpha; family Orchesellidae; genus Orchesella; species Orchesella bifasciata. The sequence goes on from JAQGAP010001768.1 coordinate 1,470, forward strand.
GCTAGCATTTTCGTCCTCGTTCAACAACACCACATCTGAAGAAATAGATCCTTTGAAGTTTGAATGCAAATCAACTATGTTTTTGGACATTGTAAACTTCTATGAAAATGGGTTCAAAGAGAACAACGATGAATTAATAGAGTCTGAAGCAGTGCACACAGCCAAATCTCGCCATGTTGAGGTGTTGGATAGTGATGATGATGTGGAAGAAGGAAACGAATATGAGAACGATGGATTCCCTGAAATGAAAGATGAATTCGTAACAGAAGATGCTGGAATCGCTATTGATCCAAGAATATTAACGCTTCGTACTCGGAAACGCAAAATCCCAATGTACTTCAGTGAAATTGTGGAAGCACTGATAGAAAGTTCCAAGGATGAAGACGAGGCTGAGATACTAAGATGTATTGTAGTTTTGAAAATTCCAGTTTTACTCTCGATGAATGTTAGTGTAGATGTACAAATGGCAGCAAAGATTGCTAGGTAAATCCATAAAAGTAACTCTTTCTAATTTCAAATCATAGCACATGAAAACTAATGGTGCATATGGTCGAAATTCCTAAAGATAATTGTTTAATTCTGTTTTTGTTCTTTAGGTGTCTTGCTGATATGGAAGACGGAACATGCCTGGAAATACCAGTGCTGTTTGCGCTGTATGAACTCTTCATAAAACACCCATTCGAGGTTGCAGATACCATCGGACATATTGTGTTTGATAGAAATCATTACGCATTGGGTCAGCGATTAATGAATTTAACACGCTTAACACAAATTGCCATGTTGTCATCCAAGCAGTTATGCTACAATTGCTTCCGTGCAAAGTTGAAGAAGTATGAAAAAGAGCTACGGGGTATTTATCCAGAGTTTTTCGCGAAATATTTTCAAGCCAGAATCAAGCTATGGGTTTGCAACAGCTGCAGAAAAGAATCTACAGAAATTAAAGAAGATCCACCTCAACAACCCGCATCATCTCGACCAGCATCCAATGAAACCTTAACCTGGAGACAGATCATTGACAGAAGACTTGAAGCAAAGACTCGATATTTTGTAACACCGAAACACAAGACTCCAGTCATTGTGCCAGATGAATTCTCCAACAAATTTCTGCCAATATTATGGTCGTGTATTGCAAACAGATTGACTTCCGCTTCAGGATTTTACTTGGATAATGATGAGCGCGTCAGATCTGGAAACATGCATGACATGTTAATGATTAAGATTTTTCAATATTTAGCGAGATGTATATTTGGTTCGTCTGGCCCAAACTGCATTTACATTGCTAAAATAGCATCTCATGGTAATTGATAAACATAAAACAAAAAAACCTGTCCTTGTTTTGTTCAACTCATCTATCTACTCTATAACCTGGTTTCATTCTTATCAATGTGTGTGCTCGTATTGATTATTTTCAGCTGGAGAACTCATTACCCATTTCATCAGATATGAAGATGCGATAGTACGGCGTACTGTGTTAAGCCTACTAGGTGTGATACTGTCAATGGGAGAAGGAAAAAGTTTTATAATCGAAGCTTTGTCAATGCAAGGAAACCTTATTGACAAAGTAGACATTCTATTGGACGCTGAACAGGATGATGAAAATAGAAAACTTTTGAAATATATTCAGCGGTTTGTGGCAGAAGCCACCACTGTTGGATTGTTAAGTGACTTAAGTCAGAATACCACAAAGTCACCATTCTCAGTTTTATAATAGTGTTGATTTCATTTAATGTTACTTGAATATCGCTGCATTTGCTTGTGAATGACTGGAATATTTGAATGTGTTCTTTTTTGTCTTGTGTGTAGTCTGTTTGTTTGTAGGAAATAGCGATTAAATAAAATGTATGATTTATATTTGTTTTCAAATTCGTTTGTTGCAGGAATTGCTATACAGTAGAAGATAATACGCCTTGTCGTGGTCTCATTTGCATAACAGCACTGCATCACGTTCAGTCCGAAATACGTTAAGATGATGATACTACAAAGATATTCAAGACATTTCAGCAAAGCCTTAAACAATAGTTCTCACCTACGACTACGACCCTGCTTCAATATGCCGAGTCCTTCGAACCCCTACCCTGGTTTGAATATTTCATGGCCTTTTCCAGACTTCAGAAAATCACAAAAATATTGGCAAATCAAAAGTCAAATCACAGTTTTTCTCGTAGGAGTCGCCGGAAAAACTCTTCTAAGTAAGCGTCTTTCAGCAAACATTTAAATTCTAACATTTCATAAAAGGAATCTCATATGTGTTTTTTCTCTCGGTAGCCGTTGTGAATAGAGCAAAAGTTCATAATAAGGGAATTTTGATTGATGCTATATTTAAGAGGCCTGCCGGTGTACCTCTTATCACTGTCGCAAATCATGAGTCCTGTATGGACGACCCTGCTTTAATAGGTCGGTGATGTATATTTCATCGAAGTTGACACCAAGTCATGATGGTAAAGTAAATGAACTGTAAAATGAAATACAATCTGAGTTGCTTTCGTTGTGTAAGGTTTAGCGTTATCCCCAATGCAGCTGATGGACCAGAAGAATATGCGGTGGAGTCTTGCTGCTCACGATATTTGTTTTACCAAACCACTTCATGCGAGCTTTTTCTCCCTTGGGTAGGTAATTATTGTTCATTGTGCATTTTGTTTATGAGTAAGTCCCTTTCAAGTAATGCTATCCTTTATATTAAACACATGTAGAAAGTGTGTTCCTATCGTCCGTGGAATGGGAGTTTACCAAAAATCTGTCGACTTTGCAATCGAGCGTCTAAATGAATTCAGCGACTGGCTCCACATTTTTCCGGAAGGGAAAGTTAACACTGAAAGGGAAAAGCTGTATAGGTTCAAGTGGGGCATTGGAAGAATAATATCGGAGCTGAAGACAACACCTATTGTTATTCCGTTTTATCACACTGGAATGTCTGATGTTTTACCAAATCGTCGTCCGTATGTCCCTCGATTCGGTAATAAGATATTTATGAATGTTGGCGAACCCTTAAATATTCAACCTGTATTAGACAGTATACAACAGTTTTCCCCTCGTGATAAACGAAAAGTTATAACTGATTTCGTGCAATTAGAAATGGAAAAGCTTAGACATGTAACCTTAAAACTTTCACAAGAATACCATTCTGGTACACTGAACGTGTAATTGAATCGCACTAATAAAACTTTTATTATAAAAGGTCAGAAAACTTTGTATTAGAAATTAAATCGAGCTAAAATTGTGTACCTCCATCCATCGTAAGTACGATCATAGCTGATAGCGTTGCGTGGATTCATGTGGTTAAACTTTTAAATGAAAAATCTACTATTTAATTTAAAACTAGTCCGTCTGTACTGTAGATATACGATAGTTTGTACAGTTTATTTCCTTGTAGCTCATTAGACCCTGAGATGATTCAATTAGGTTATAGTACAAACAAACAAATCACACACTTTGGTTTCTTTAACCAACCTTGAAAGTTTTGCTTTTAGAGTTATCAAAAGAATTATATACGTAGTTTTGTAATTAAATATTTAAAGGATCATACGTAATATTAACTTTAATCAATCAAAAGCACATCAATCTGCATTTACGCTATATTAACTCAACGAAACTAATATGATTATCATTTAAATACAATTTGTGCAATAATCGCTACACTGGGGTTTCATAGTTCAGTTTGCTCAACTAAAAGGAGTCGAAACACTGCACAATTGACAATTACGTACGTGAATAGCAAGTAGTGCACAAACGACTCTCATGAAATCTCGTCACAGACAGACATGCCGGACAACGCAACGCATTTTATGTTTTTGTAGTTGCTTCCTATCAGATAACAATCACGACATTCATCTGACAAAAGTTTTATCACTGGATTTCGTCCATTCATTCAACTAAAGTTGCAAGAAATGTTTTCTCCTATCAAATTGCTTCAGTAATCCATACCCCCAGGTTGGCATGTGCTGATTTTCTGAAATAATTTAAACACGTGTGCTAATTGGCATGTAGCCGAGTAATAAGTCAGTAATAAATCCTTAACTTTGTTAACAAAGCCTAACAGTTGAAGAATAAAATGGTTTGAAATAAAGATTTTATTTAGCGAGCAGCGAATATCGACTAGTTTTATTGAGTTTTCTAAGATACTATATAATATAATTTATCATTATGTCGTTTCCGATAAACTATGCGGCTGGGGGACTTTTTATACTTGCATCAGTAACAGAAGATAAAACGGGACTGTCACACGGGATAGTTCTTGATTCTGGCTTTAAATTACTACTTTCAATAATGTTGTTAATACTACCAGCAAAAACTACTGGTGGCGACGGAGGTGATTGCAGCGCTGCTGTTGCCTCATTGATGGCTGTGCTAACGGGACACTCCACAGATTTGTCCTTGTAAGCTTGCTTACTAACCATCATAAGAAGAATTAACGTAGGGAGATGAATCAAACTAAACCTAAACAGTTTCCGTGAGCTTGCGCTATCCCCTTGTTGATAAAATCTGTATGCCAGATAAGCCAGGTAGCCGTTCAGTGGTAACGAGTCTATCACAAAAGTCCATGAAGTTACGTTGCACACCGGGGCTAAACTAGATATTGCTATCAGGCTTAGACTATATCTTAGGGATGTTTTGCGACAGAGTTCTGTAAGAGAAAGTATATAGTTTAATACCGTTCGTTCATATATAACTGTTCATAAAGAAAAAAGCTAAATTTTATAACGTATTAACCTGGATGTGAAATTGCCATCATTTTGTATCCCGCTTTGTTGTAATCATTCCTCAAGTTCCATGAAAGTGCATTAAAATGAGGAAATTGCCAAGCGTAAAGTATTCCTGCTAACAGCAGTGCACCGTGAGATATTTCTCCTGTGCATGCTACCCAGCCCATTAAAGGAGGAATCCCTCCAACTATTACAAGGAAGAAAGAAATCATTTAACAATACACACTTTTTTAAGTTGTCTGATCAAATTTAAAGCTACATTTTCGTCTTCAGCTTACCCACGGATCCCACCCATGTATTAGCTATACTCTGTCTCTTCATTGGGGTGTAAACGCAAGTATACAACAACAAATTTAATCCACCTAACGCTGCCGTAAGTCCGTTTGCTCCAATGGTTAGTAACGTGAGTCCGCTTACGCCAGAAATTACAGCAAAAGCTGCTGCGTGTTCTTTGCTGTAAGTAAAAATAAACCGGATTAAAAAAATTATCTGCTGGAATATTTTATTTACGCCTGGGAGAAATTTCTCCTATGATCAATTACCTAAGTGTCTGTCTGACCAATACACGGTTTTTCGTCCTATCCATCTGCGAGTCATAAGGTACTTCAACAATTTGATTCACCGTATTAGCTGCTGCTGAGGTTAGTGCAGTCCCCAAAGATAAACTAAGGAAGGGCCCTACGGCGAAGGATGCAGGAGCTAAAGCATAACCTGCCATTGCGGTTACTACTACCAGTCCCGTTAGGCGTGACTTTGACAATCCTAAGTAACATTTAACTAGGTCTTTTGCATCTAATTTAACAGCTTTCTCTAAAACAGCAGGATCGGTAGCATTTATTAGTGTCAGGGGTTTATTAAACGAATTCTTCACTGACAGAATCGTCTCGGCTACTGTAGTCGGAAAATATTGTGGGAGGTGTACAACAGTTTTTCGGGAACTTGAGACATCAACTGGATGTGTCTGGCTGGAAATTCTCTGAAACGCAAGATTTTCTTGATTTCCTGGATTAATGGCACTAGGAGCATCTATAGGAGAGGGATGATAATCAGCATTTCGAAGGTCCAATGGTTTTGAATCTGGTTCTTGATGATGATGATCCAAATCTTCTGCAGGTTTTGTTGCAACTCTGGAAGATGAGCTCCACGATTTCCATCTTAACTGAAATGAAAAAAAGAGGCAGAGAGTAGAACAATCTATCAAACAACAAGTATCGAATATTCATCAACTTTTTAAAACAAGGTGCTTACCAGGTTGGCAGTAAAAGGACGAGGTGGTTTCCCATTAAACTTCGTAACACATATTTGACAGCAGGTCACGCGAAACATGACTTTTTCTTGCAGAGTAAAAGTAATTCCAGGACAAATATAATTTGCACAGCAAACGTTGAGTTACTGTCCAATAAACCGAAATTATTTCTGTCCCATTCCATCAATTGTCATTCCTCCTTCTTTACATTGTCCATCACAGGATTTCCTGGACCACCATTAAATTTTTCAAGTAGTTTTACTTCGTGATTTGTCAGATTATGTGAAACAGCAGTCATTCCTGTGGTCACTTCCACCTTCAACCTTGAAACATTAACCAGCTGTTATTTAAAGATCGTGTGATCGTTAATAACAATTAACAAGTAGTCCATCCACGCCGAAAGAAACACTAAAAAATCACCGAACACTGTCTGATTAGTGATTACAAAACTTTTATCACACTCAACCTTTTAGCGAATTCCGTTTTGTTTACATTTAAACGGCCTTTAGTGCTTTGTTCAAGCTTTTCGCTAATTTGTTACTGCATTAGCTTTGATGCTTTCACAACGTCAATTAGTACGCTATAAATTAGTTTACACGAAAGGACAGAGAAATCAAATTTTAATTGCTATAAAAAGTATCTAAATGCAAATGATGGTCACATTTCGGCAATAACAAAATGCATATGACCGATTTCTCAAAGTTCCTTCCGCGATTTTTCTCCTCAATGCTCGCCTTTAGGCATATTTTTGGTCACAAGTGAGACACGTTACAATCTATAAACATCTTGGTTTGCTTGCTGCATGCATTTTTGCATGAATTTGTTGTAGTTGGTGCAAAAAATAATGTTTTCAGTAAATTAAATGAGAAATTAACTTTGAAGAGTGTACGATTTTAAGTAAACTTTATTTATTTAATACTTTTATCGACAGAAATTGAATTTGATACAGAATTACTTATGATTACTGCTAAAAATTTTAAAAGTAAACAGAAATTCTCTGTGAAATTAATAATAATGAATAATAAAGTTAATAATAAACTTGTCCAAAATAAACGGTTAGTGATCGTTTGATAACGATTTCCTATTCTGATTTTGTCTTTGTTTTTTTAGGAAACAGGTTGACCAGATGCGGCCCTTTATGAGTTTCCCAAAACCGGATGACTCTCGGTTTCGACCCGTTGTCTTCTGTTGGACGTCGTCTCTCAATTTGAAACTTGTGGTAGGCAGTGTTTTTGAGGTAAGTGGTGTACAAAGAACTTGTAAAGTTTTCAACTTGGTATTTTTCAGGGGTGAGCTCCAGGTACTTCATCAGTATTCTTATGAGCATTCCGTGAGATACGACGAGGACGGTTTCTGGCTTTGAGGCGTCGTCCAGTGTTTCGAACAGTTCCTGGGTGGGTGACAGAACTTGAAGTGGTTAGACATGTTCATTAAGTTATAGGGATTATTTTAAAAAGTTAGCTTATCTTTATCATACATTCCAGAACGAGTCCAACCGTAACAAAACAGACTCTATTTCTTCTGTCCCCTCCACATAGAAGTCTTTGTAGGGATAACTGTCGATAATGTTCTTTCCCCGTATTTTCTGTGGCTCATCGTAGGACTGTCCTCTAAAAATCCCGTAATCCTTAATTAAACAACAAAAACATAACCTTGAGTCAGATTCCATTGAAGACTATCAATCAATCTGCGGCTCACTCAACCATGTATGTAGGTAGACATATATGTCTACAATTGCATTGACTTGGCACAAATGCAAAATCCTAGAGATCAAGTTGGGGTAACTTGCAATCCGTAAGTTTCAAGGTAAATCTTCTAATCCTCCTGATCTACTTTCGGTCTCTATTATTTTATAATTTTCACTTCAAAAGTTAGCTTACCACTTCCTTGATCCGTTCATCAAACGTGATTGTGTCCACTGGGTGGTTGGAATGTTCCATTATGAGTTTAGCTGTCTTCTTGGCCCTCACCAAGGTGCTGGCGTATGCCCTATCAAATTTCACATTAGCCAAATGCAGTCCAGCCGCATTCGCCTGGATTCTCCCTTTCGGACTCAAAACTTCCTTCGCAGGATCCAAAAAGATTCGCGACGAATTTCCGATCGTTTGACCATGTCGAACTAAATATATTGTTGCAAATGTTTTGGACCTAGTAGAATAACTAATGTTGTACTCTGATTGGGCACTCATTGTCCAGCAGTTCAAATGGAATGATTAAATCCAATATATTTACTTTGTAACGAACAATGAAACTAAAAACTATCCATCTGAAGAAAAACACGACTTAAAAAATAACGTGAACCACAAAATTATCTTTGAGTGAAGTTTGGGGTAATGTAATCTCACGGGTCACAACTCATGATAAGACAAATGACAGCGATTAGTACAAACTTGTTTGACTCATTCAGCCTCCTTTTGACTGGGAGCTGACTTTGCGGAAAACAGAATTTCGGTTAATTATAAAATTCTTGTTGGAAACTGTCACGCAAATTAAAAGTAGGTCAACCCCTTTATTTTTTTTGTGTGCGTGTCTGACAAAATGGTGAATAAAAATAGAGACAGGTTCCACACTTCAAATTATTGTAAGTGAAACGGACCGTTTGGAGAACAGCATTTTTTAAATTCAAAACGACACCATAAAGATCAAAGACCAACAAAACAAGGGGATTAGAACAACTCCCTTCTGAGATTTCTGTGAAGGATCTGATACCACTTTACTCCGTCAAATGATGTTTATACTTGAATGTATTGTAGTTGTCTGCATCGCATCTTATGTCTTCACATCTCCATCGTCTTCAATCAACATGCTTTCAACTATCATTCCTCGTCTCACCGTGCTCAACTCCCAATAATAAGATTAGCCATTACAGTCATGCGTGTTCATTTAATTTATTTCTTTTACTGTTTTCATATGGAGTGTTTAAAGTTATCTGTCGCTTTTCATTTGCCTCATCAACCTAAAAACACAAATATATTGGTAGGATTAAATTCAGCGTGTTGTTTGGATGAGATTTGCTTCTTTACATGTATACAAGACAGTTTTACGATGACATGATGTTGGTCCATGGAACAAGCGAAAGGATTTTAGTATGTTGGGGCTAAATAAACACTTTCTGGACTTATATAACCCTTAGCCAATGCAGAGTGTCACCTGATGAACTGTGGTTCTCAATCTCACAAGGTTACACAGACACCCATCCCATCATCACCACCATCATTTTATATTCACTTGCAGTTGTTTTGCTTGATATGGTTTAGGCATGAAGGAATGATGTTTTAGTTTTTGTACTAACACTATCACGGTAGACGGTATGGGATTTGGATTAGAGATTTCTTTTCTTGCTTCAGAAGCCTCTGATGAGATGCATATCTTTGTTTTGATGCCACATCTGAAAATACTTAATTTACACCGACACCAGTCAGAGTTAGCATCAGCAGCAGTTTGTGCCGTGATGTATAATGATGCGACGCTTCATTTCTGTGGAAAACATATACATATTATGCAAGCGCAACTTTGGTGAATTTGGATTCGGATGATATAAGATGCTTTCTGAGAGATTATATCAATTAAAGGAAAGATTATTCCACCATGCTGTGTGGGATATCAGCAGCACCAGCTCCACTCATCTGCGCTGAACATGTGACACTTAATCTGAAAGTGCAATGAATTCTATATTATGTAACACACCAAGATAAAACTCTTTTCTATATAAAAATCAAACCTCAGCAGTGGTGATAAGAATGTATATGTGGTGTTTAAAAAAACAAGATGAGTTTTGTTATTTTGTCGCGTCATTGTAGTCACGTACATGTGCGATAAGTTGTAGAAAGTGCCAAGTAGTTTTTAATTTAAGTGCATGCATCATGATACCTACACCATGTGTCTTGACCTCTTCCAATAGTTTCCGTTTCAACTACTCACGTCTTATCTCGTTTCAACTAGTTTTTTCCCTATTTCCTTATAACATTCCTTATAACGTATATACGTAAACGTTATGGTGTACTACAGATCATTATGCGTAACTTTATCCTTACAGCCAAAGCCGTGGCGAATCTTGGCTTTTCTTTTCAACAGCAGTAAATTTGCTCCTTGTTCATGATAAATGAACCATTTCAATTGAGGAAATCTAGCCAGATTTTATGTTACGGGCGGTTGTAAAACTAAGTAATGTGTAAACGCTTACACAAATTCAATTTATCAATTCTGACAGGGCCAGCAGCCCAGTTATGGTGTTGCAGAAGCTCCACCCGAATTAATGCATGTTTAAACTTTGGAAGATCTAGATGAATTAGTGTGGACGCGGAGAGTGTCAGAGTAGATTAGGCACCTGTGACTGCTGTCAAAACTGTTAAAAATCTTTAATTCTGCATAGCGCACATATGCAGAATCCCGATGAATGAAAAGTCATGACTTTAAGATAAGTTTGATCAATAATGCGAGCTTCAAAACGTATTATAATCTAACTATTTAAAAAAATCAGAACGCAGCATCTACTGCTGCAGGTAATAAATAACTCCAAGCTATGAAATCAAAAGTTTCATCATCGAACAAATAGAGCCGCTGCTTCAACAAAAAAAATATGTTGCCAACATCCATTTCATGTTAGAAATAAAAACTTTTACTTTTATATTTGTATATCAAATGTCAGTATATTTGATATTGATCAAACATTCTGATAACGTTCCGAGAATTATGTAGCCTAGAATGTTAATCATCATGGCCGTATAGGCATTGGTGAACTACTACTTAGTCGAGCTTCAATTGCCCATTTCACTATCTGCATCTTGATGGTAGTAAAGCTACATGTAAAATTCATAAACCATTATTCCATTTTGTGAGCTAGTAATAGGGATTTAATCAATTTGGGTTCACAAACGGCAAAAGTGACCATTTAAACAACGAATATTTTAAAAAAGACAAATCACAAGACACCCTGCAGTGTAACTAAAAACTGAACTAGCTGATGGTTGACTTTGACAGAAGTAAACCGGAAATATCTTCTGGCCGGTTGATTGTGATTATGTCTCCAAAAAGGTTACACAATATTGTATATGTATATATTGCAATTAGTATATCCGATGCATTGCGGCTAGTTTTTTGTGGCCTATGAAATAGTTAGCCAGCCTATGGAACTAATAAATCCACGGAGCATTAAGGATGTGGTGACAATAAACCCCAGTTTTAGTTGATGTTACTAATGTATTTGTAAACTAAACTTTCCTTTTAGGTTCTTGACACTACCTAAATGAATAAATGCATCACAAATTAGCATCACATAGTTTTAGAGGAAAATTGGGAATAGAGTTCTTTGGCTTTATTCATCATTGCAAGTTGTTCTCATACAATTTTTTTAGTCCTGTTCACTGAAAACTCGGCGTAAATACAAGACAATGGGTGGCTTTGGATTTAATTTGGGGCGACCTGAGGAAGGCTATCCAACCAGGTATGCAGATAAACATTCACCTGCACACACTGATGTTCTAACGGCTGGATTCATAACGGTGTTCTCGATTCTCGCAATCGCATCCTTTGCAATAGTTCCAGCTTATGGGTCCTTCAAAAGAAAATTATTTCTTTTTGTACGGATTGTTTGCAGTCTTGTTATAGGAGGAGTTATTTTAGGTAACATGACGTGATAAATTACTACCGCTGTAGAATCATGCTGATATTTAACTTTAATTATGTCTAGAAGAATAAAAGCATTTTTTCTTTTGATAGTCGGGAATTATGGGCATAATTGGGAGAAAGGTGAAGTATCAATGAGTGCACCTTACAAACCTGGTCTTCCTGATGAAGTTCAAGGGAAACTAGGTCTACATATTGAACTTAGAGGGATAAACATAACTTTGAAAGGTATACTATACTACATAATATATACGAAGTACTATTACATACTAATTAGATTTTGAAATGTATATTTCATATTATATGAATTGAGTGAAGGTGTTCCAGCGAAACATGATACGGAATCCAAGGAAAGCGGCCATATATATGTGAGCCCATTAGCAAAGGAAACGATAGATTATAACGAGCACTTTTCATGGGAATGGGCTCAAGGTCGATTCGGGTTTGGGAAGTACGCTGGGCGGTTCTCAAGAGAATTTAGGGCAGCAGTAATAAGAGGGGTTCCTTTACCGATTCTTCAAACTGCCGAGTACTTTACGTATGCAAATTTTCATATTTAATTAATAATTTTATTGATTAATTAATTTTATTTATCTAATTTATTTAAACCTAGAATAATTTAAACATTATTCTAGGTTTGACGGTGAAGGGATTAGATTCGGACGTCACTACCGACTAGCAGGATGGTACGCTCACCTTATATTGTGGTATGTGCATTTTATTATCTGAAATTAGTTATTTCTCATAATAGCCTATAAAATATAGTGAATAACTGATTTGCAATTTCCCTAGGTTTGCTTTTGGAACATGGCTTATTACAAACATCCTATTCTGTATGGTGATTCGCACAGCAGCCTTCTTCCTTTTCATTACAGGTTGCTTGCAAATATCAGCCGTGGCTGTATGGACGTTTTTGAGAAATCCTGTTGAAATACAGATACCGTTTCAAAGTGCAGATGGTCTCAAAGACATCAATCTTAAAACTTATTATGGATTGGACTACTATTTGGTTTTTGCAAATGGACTATTCTGTGTTATTCTCGCTGGTATTATAACGCTAATGGATACTCTGATGCCTGATGAAACCTATCAGTATTTCGGGATCGATCCGTTGACCATTTATGACGAATTACTATTGTGTAATTTGAATGCTTTAAAATTGGTTTATTTGAATGCCGCATTAACATCAAAGGCCACTTCGACTTTGGTCATTTATGAAGTTTCAAACTTTCAGCTCAAGAAGAAATCCGAGAGGAAAATAGAAGGAGAAGCATTCTTCAAGGCAAAAACCCGAGTGATATAGAAATGCAGTCTGCATTCATCAACCCAAATCCCTCTGGGGCAATGGAAGACAGTGAGGATACAAATAGGGTAACTACTGTATTTCTAACCCAAACAAACAAAATTTATCTTGATCAAATGAACCTTGGCATAAAAAGTTAAATTTTTCATATAGAGAGAAACATTTCTCAAAAGACGATCCAATCCAGCCGGAGCATTAGTTCGAAGTTCCTTTAGGCGTATTAAACCAAGAATCCCACGCCGGTCGAAAGGGTATGAAAAAGATATAATATGTGCATTCGAAACGAGGTTATGCATTATTATCATCACAATTTTTAGAGTTTCTGGAGTATCTCAGTCCACATATCCAGAGGGGGAAGTTAGGAAACCTCTCTTACGGTCAAGGGAGTCAAGTGATGATGAAGGTAGCGAAAACTGGCCCTCAACATCATCACTAGCAAGATCACAATCGCCAAGCAATAAAGGGCTTCCACCCCCAATACCAATAAAAAAGGGACCACCGCCCCTTCCTCCTGTTCAAAGGAGACATAAGTGATTGTGAATTTGAATGAATGTGCCAAAATAGTAAGTTCTGAGAATTAAAGAAATTAATTTATTAAGTTCATTATCGTATTTTTTGGTACGCGTGTACGTAATTTGTAATGAAATTGAAAGGATCTGAATAATATATTGATAAACACACTTAATTGTTTTAAGTAGCCGTACAGTTTCGCCCTTGGGCTTTATGTTTTATTTCCGAAGTCATTTGATAAACAATGATGGAATACGTTAATATTAGGCCGAACATCTAAACGAAACGAAATTCATATAAAAATTAGGTAATTAATTACAATAGCAATGTAATGCAATAGTTACGATATATTTAACTTACTGAACCAAGGAATCCATAGCTAATCTTAAAACAGCGACAAGAAATTCCTGTAGGATTTAAATCACAGTCATTTTGCAGAGCCAACAAACAATTATCAAAATTCTTTAACGTTTCCGGAGATCTTAGCAGGTGAATTTTCTTGTATTGCAGTATCCATCCTTTTGTGATACTCGAAACCTTGAAATATAAACCACAAATCACTTTGATTAAAATTTACCTTATTGTTAATATTTCGTAGTAAATGTATTAGTTTTTCATTTTCTAACTAAAAAGTTGAGTTCACAAGCACATGCCCAAAATGTCCCAGCAAATAAGAAATATAGGATCATATGAACTTTCTCAGGAGTACTGTGCTTGCTGCTGTTGTCGTAAATGTCATAAATTGTTGCATAGTATGAAAGACAAACCACATAGTCTAGTAACACACGAGTACTAATAATACTACTCGTCAAATCAGCAACAGTTCGTATTTCACTTTCCAACCGTATCACCTGTGGAAATTAAAAGGATATAGGTTTTATGGATTTTGAAATATAACAAAACAAATACATTCAAAATACTGCACCTGCAAAGGTGCTTCCCCAGCGATGTTGGAAAGATGGTGTAGTTTTCTTTTGTATGCCACTACAAACTGAAGTATGGGGAAAATTAAAGCTATCATTAGAGCATTGCTCACTAGATAGAAAAAATGGGTATACAAGAGGCACATCCTAACTATCCATTCAACTGGTCTGCGTAATTTGTTGTATCCCGAACTGTTATCTTTGAAAGCGTCAAAAAGTGCATAAAAGTTGATAAACGTTTCATAACGCACGTCAAGCGGATTATGTATTGCTGGCAAAATGAGAGGTACAGCACAAAGTATTCCAACCTGTGGAATAAGTAATAAATTTAACCATCCTAAGTAAAAACTGCTTGCGCTGAGAGTAAATTATCTCAGAATCTTTTCTACCTTGTATAGTTGTATCGGTTTTTGATTTTGTGTATGCCAATCAATAACTTCCAAGATAACATCCTGCCTTTTCCAAATGATGTAGAAGAAACTGATGTACACAAAAACACAGACAATGGCAGTGGAACATGAAAATAAAATTCTCGGCCCATTATATTCGTTTTGAAAATCCACCCATATTGATGCCAAATACGCTAATGATCCTAGTAAAACTATCGTGTGCGCTATGACACAGAGAATCTGAAAGTTGGAATGAAACACAAAATATTTAGGCTTGAAAGGAATTTCGGTAGTTGACCACTTACTAATAATAGTTATAAACACACCTTTTGAATCTTTGATGATGAGAGTGAAACCTTACGTGATGCGTTGTCCCAACAAAATCGGTAAGGAAATACCAGAAAAAGTGAGTAAAAGTTGCAAAAACCGGAAACCCATGCCTTTAACAGTTTTGGAGAGGTTTCTTCAAGGTCACGAGAGTTAGAAATAACCCTTATTTTGTGCATTTTTATAACTTGTCGCTGTTTCGTATTGATTGAATCCGGACTGATGCAAACTTATGTTTTAAGAATGAAACAAGTCTACCGAACATGTCGAAAGCAATTTTGTCAAGCAACGACCCAGCAGAGATAACTATTATGTAAGTTGTACTGCGCATAACGTTTTATCACCGAAAATAGTTATGTAAAAAGGAGGATAGTCAATAGTGTATGATTAGGAGTAAGTAGTGCAAACTCGTGTTTTCTTCACATTATCCGTATCGGATACGATATAGAATGGAACATCAAATAGTCTAATGCAAATGACATTTGTCTAATAATCAATGATAGTTTCCGTTGGGTAGATTGTTAATGAACTCGCTAGAGCACGAAAACTAATTAATATTTATTTACCCCCCAATGAATAACGTAATTAATTATATTGATGTTGACAGAGTTGCAGTTAATAATATTGTTTGTTTCATTTCACTGTTATAAGTTATTAGTGCATGTAATCTAGACGTAGAGCTTCAATATGTTTTCTTTTTTGTCCCAGTCTTCATCTGAAAAACTAAAGTCGCATACGTGATACACAACCCGGCCATCTGTATGATTTAAAGTTTGTAAAATTAATTGATGTAACCTTCAACATTATTATGTTTTCTCGCTTAAAGAATTACCGATCCCAAAAACCCATAAGTGACGGTGAAAAATCGACATGTTATGCCCACTTCACTTTCCCCTTGTCGAGACATTACCGACAGCTTCCAATCAAGAGAAAGATTATTTGGGTGCCGAAGGCATGAATGAATCCAAAGATTTGTTGTTTCTTTCACCTGATTTTTACAAGAATGAAGTTGTGAAGTATTACAATATATTTTAAATTTGTCAATATTTCCTAACCAAAGCCAACTACCTGAAAGTGGAATTCGCAGGCAATGATCCAAAACGATGCGGCAATGATTAAAAATAACGTGGTATATAATGATGTTCCGAGATCTTGATTAGTATATGGTACAGCGGCAAAGTATGTAACCGAAACTAAATAGTCCAGAACAACCCTTATCCGAATGAGGAACATGGCAGAGTCAACCGATTTCCTTATATTTTCTTCCTTTTTAATGAGCTATTTGGGTTAAAAAATATTAGTAATAACTTTCAAGTTCCATTAAGTGTTTCATAAGTAATATATGTTGTTATAAAGCTCACAAAATTAATATCCATTTCCTTCGTTTGTAATAATTGTTCCTCTGTAGCTTGCTGATAATTATTTGCTACCATTTTTAAAATCAAAATAATGTAAGTTAGTAGTCCACTACTGAAAGTATACATTAGCTGGCAAACCCATTTACAGACTACTAAAACAGTTCGTAGGGTTTGAAAATGCCATGTTTTTGCAAAACTGCTTTCAGTTAGCGAGAACTGGTAACAAATCGT
>JAQGAP010001769.1:0-18078 GCA_034697805.1 Orchesella bifasciata
ACTACAAAATATTTGACCTCAATGGCCTTATTGAGCCGTTTTTTGAAATTTTTAACCACATATTTGACCACATATTTTAGCATTTTTAGGCACATATTTATATACATATTTCGGCCTTCATAACCACATTTTTTGAACAGGTCTAATAATAAGTTTAATAGAAATGGTGTTTATTCGCTCATTTATAACCTTTAGGTTGCTCCATACGCAAAAAATCCAAGTTGGCAAAAATTATACAGTATAAAACACAAAAGATGTTATTTGGGGACAGGAAAATGGAAAATATGAAGCGAACGTGCGCTGAAACAACTGCACTGGTAGTAAATTATTTGCCATTTTAAATGCGGATAAAATGTATTTTCTATGCAGACATAACTGAAAGATGTCTACTCGCTTTCTTCAATCCTTACTTTAAATAAAATATAAGTTTGGTTTACATAGCAGAAGCCTTTTTTGAGGTTTTAAAAATACGTGAAAAATATGAAGGTAGATATTGAAATGTGACTTCGCTTTTCGGACTACACTACAATTCCAAAAATAAAGAGAAAATCAATAGTAGAAAAAATGTACGTGTGCTGAACAACTCCAGAAAATATATAACTTTAAAGCTTGTCGCACCCTCATTTTATTGATCATTCGTCTCGAATATCCGCAAGGAAACGCACGACCTAAAAAATGATTTCCAGCAACTTTCTCCGTATTGTCAAGTGGCGCATGGCCCTCATGAAGTACTCCCAATTCACATACTTTACTTGGAATGCTGATGGTAAGCGTATGGTTTTGAAAAACCATTATTACTGCATTTTTAGCAGTTTCTACCTAACGCTTTATCTGTATTCCGTGGGAATAATTTCCCTTTACCACGCTCTTGAATACATTTCTTCTGAACCAGCAAACGGTGAAAGCGATCTTTTCGACATCGAGTTTCACCCGAGAGATGAGGCGTTTTCCGTACTGTGTGGGTTAGCCCATCTCATGTACGCATTGGTTTGTATTGGATGGGCAGGGCCATTCGAGGTTCTCCTAATGAAAAAGAGAGAAGAATTTGTGGCTGTGGTAAATAAAGTGATTCAGGGTGACTTGAGGTACCAATCATCCTGGACTCGGGCGGTTCCACAAAGCAACTGATGCACTTCTTTTGTTGATGGCAGTTGGTTCACTGATAGTACCTTCAATATTCTGCATGGTCTTATTTTACGATTTCTGCCCAGAACATCAGATTTTCCTGAGATACTTTGAGATAAAGATTGCTGTTGAGTGGAAATTCATCCCATTACTACTCATAGGAAACTATGCTATTCTCCAAGTTGCTGATCTCTTCTTTATCTTCTCGGTTGCTGGTATTGCATACTGCAAATGTTATACTACATGGCTGGAAATCCTCAAACCGGAGCAAATGCGAATGGTAAATGGAGCTCCGGAATTTACTTGTCACCTCGGATGTACATTGAATGAAAAGGAAGTCCTCATGATATACAAAGAACAGTTGTTGGTTCAAGAAAGCTACAACAACTTGGTTGCAAACCACCTCATAACTGGACATCATTCTGCAATTTTGTATATAAGCAGTTTTGGCTTGTTTATTTGTATAAATAACTGGCGCTTTATATATAAACCAGGATTTCTCATGGCCCCGATTGCTCCTTTGTGCTGCATTTTTGTGGAGAGAAGTGAAGTAAAGTTTGTGGTGAGGGCAAGAAACATATCGAGAACCTTTCTCGAGGCTTTAAATACCTTGACTAAAAGGGAAGGAAAGCGATTGAATAGAATGCAAAAATTTCTAAATGCATCTCGTCCTCTTGAAACACAAATTGCTTATCCATACTATCAGCTTACAGATGAGAACTTTCTCCTGTTTGGGAGTTCCATTGTTGATAATCTCGTATCTCTTCTAGTTAGCTTTAACTAGCAGAAACAAAATTCAAAATTAAAGCAATATAATTTATATTAATATAAATTATATTGCTTTAATTAGCAATCATTAAATTCATCAATTCATTAAAGCAGATTAATTAATCTACTTGTGGTTTCTCATTGTCAATTTTTTGTTCTAGGAATTTGGGATAGGAATAGGAGTGCCGACTCCATTTTTACCTTTATTACATTAAAACACAACTCAATTTAATTGCTGAAATTGCATTTCGATAAAAAAGTGTAATTTGATTAGTTAAAACTTTTCATTTCGTTTTTTCCTGTAGAACCTAGAAAGTTGCTGCTGATCCGAAAGAAAACTACTTTAATTAATCACACTCAGGATTGTTCGTGTGAATTTTTTAAAAGTATGACAGTAGTTAGCTATATGTGGCTGCATAGCTTTCAATCGCAGTTAACTAATTTCACTGACAAAAGTTAGTGAAATTAGTTAACTTTGCAAAAATAAAATGGATAAAAAATGTACCATGGTATTACCAGTATGCGAACCTACACCATAAGGTTATAATTGGGCATCTTCCTATGTATGCCAGATAGACAGTATAAGTCAAGATGGAATTTTTTGGTGCTGTCATTTCATTCTAAAGTATGACAACTTGATAAGCATTTTACATACGTTTTAGCTTATATACACGAAAGTTCATGAACATTATTAAAAACTCATGCATATTATTAAAAAAAAATTACGAGACTTAAACCTACTACCATTTCTCATCAATGCATTCTTTTCTGACCATTTCTTTTTGCACATGTCATAAAAACACGAGTGTTTACTTGTTTTACAACAATAATGGAGCAATTTTAAGGTAAATAATATTTTATATTTTTACATAAAAGTCTTCTTTTTATTATTGTCACTGTTGTAATAATTTTTTATATTTTGAATATAGTTTGTGGATCCTTCGGACAAAACTGTACCGCATGTTTAGCCCATTCATGCTTCTATATACAGTTTGTCACGCAACTTTGAACATGTGTGGAATCCTTAAAAGGATGGAAAAAGGTTTCTCGCGTAATAGCTCCTGTTTTTTACGATTCTTGTAATCGAATCAATGAGAAGCAAACTCCAAATCCTGAATCCTATCAGCAGCACTGGACAGCTACTTTTCATGGTACGTATGAACACTTCCCTACATTTAAGTTTTACAGATTATATTACATAACACTATATGCAGTTTTATTTTAAAATTTTAGGGTTATGGACTTAAATTATGTGGATTTCATCATCCATTGACTTTTTTCTGTTCATTGATGCTGCTGGGATTCATGTATTTATTCAACCAAAACAGAAATCGAGCTCAGAATGAACAACGTATTATGGCTGCTATTGAAAATGTTCCTGATCAAGTTCAACGGTTACATGCCAATGCCAACAACTATTATCGTCAACTTGAAAATAATTGTGAATTGAACAATAGCCAACATAATTTACAGCAAAATGAACGTAAAATGACGCCCTTTTTACCAGCACCACCCGTCATTCCATTACCTTCAATACCAGATCCAGGCTACCTTAACATTAACATGGAAGATAACGAAGAAGATTAAAAATCATTTTCAACAAGTGATTCATCACCAGAAATTATGCCTAGAGATAATGTAAGTCAGTTGGGGTTTCTGTGGTTGAAATTAAATTCTGCTCCGTTGTACTGGCCACCACCTCAGTTGTGGTAAGATGTTCTTCTGTTATATTCACTGTTTCTGTAGTGACCACCTCGATTTCCATTGGGATTTCTGTCGTGCTGGCCACCAGCTTAGTTGTAGTAGGATATTCTTCTGTTACTGTGATGCCCACCTCAGTCGTCATCAGGATAACTTTGCTTGTTGGGGCAGTCTCAATTGGAATTTCATCCAACACTCTTGTTTTCACTGTTGCGCTCAAATTAAATGTGTCAGTTGGTACAGGTATTTGTGGAGTATCGTCAAATGTTGAGTTAGTTTTTATCTAAACATTAATTGATACGTTAGCTCAGTTTGAGTAAAATCTATACATAATCAAGGCAACTGTAAAACACAATGCATAAAGTAAACATGTATCTAATAATTGATTTATGATTATACTTACTATCATTGTTCTGTTTGAGTCAGGCACCACTTCCATTGACAATGAGTTATCCAATATTATGGGGACGGCAGGTGTACTTGTCGTTAAGTCGGTCGTAATGAGCTGGCACCGTTGCTTTGTACGAAACAATCGTCGCACGTTAGGATAATTTTTTATCGTGAAATACAGGTAAAACTGTAATTAGATGTCTGCACATATATGCACTTTTTGGAGGACACACAAATCTCACATGAATAGTGGGACTTACATGAAAGCAACCCTCGAAGTACTCCTAAAAGGAGAAACGCCAAAATTACTCGCTTAATACTTAAGTAAAACGAGAAATGGTATTTAGAATGCTAGAATTCTCTGTCAGCTCTCAAAATCAAAGGTATTAGTCATGCATGAAAAATTGAAAATGTACGTCTGAGCAGGATGAAAGATCAGAGCAACCTGAATCTCTCTGGAAATATTATTTACATGCTAATATTATGAAGCTAATTTTTGAGACGATGTAGTTTGATTCATGCATATAGTGTCAAATTTAACATCCTGTTTGGTATAATGTTCAGTTCTTGCTTGAAATGCGGATTCAAAGATGCCAAGGTCTAATGTAAGAAAAAGTGATAAGAAATTGTCTAAAATGGCACGTTTTGATGTGTCAGCAAAAGATCCGAAAACACCAATATTCCTGTTTTTGTTATAGAGGTGTACGTTGCCGCAAGGATCGCTACTGATTTCCCAACCTATCGGCCGACTGCATAACTTGCGAAATATAAACAAAACACAGGTGACTCATTGATGGTAATGGTGATAGAACTGAACACGGTTGATATTTCGTAAAAATGGTAATTTTATTGGCAATAGTTATAAATTTTTGTCTTAACTAGCATTTTAAATAATTCTTCAGGTAAGTGAGGCTTAATAATTAGTTAGCAAAAACAGTGCTTGGTTCCTAAGATCGAGATGAAGCTCATTCACTGTGGATTTCAAGCGATAATTGGTGCGGAGTTAAGAAGTAGTACCATGAGAAAGGGGAGGAAGCTTTTCCAGGCAGGCCATGTAGGATCAGTTCGAGAAGAGGTTGATGATGAGGATAATAGCGTCATATTTGGAAACTGTCTCCCACAGACAAATATTGGAAAACCAAGTTATCTTTCAAAAATCGTGGTAGGTAACCATATTCTAAACTTCGACTATTAAAACCTTTCGAGAGTTTTGAAATACATGTTTTCATGCAGATATCGTCGGATCGTAATGTCGTATCTGGGAATTGTACGTGTAAAGCAGGAGTAAAAGGTCATTGCAAACACGTCGCGGCCCTTTTCATTTACGTAAACGAATTTCGTGACTCAACATGTACAACTTCTAAGCAAAGCTGGGGGATACCAACGGTGAAGGCTGGATACTCACAAGGAAAAAGACTTTCTGAACTTTTCATCGTTGAAGAAGTTTCGGAACCGGTTCCAGCATTGAAACTTAACGATATCATGAGCCAATTTCAAGATATCAACTGCAACCTTTTTACTGTATTGAAAGCTGAAAACCGAAGTGAGGTGGAGCGGGCGTGTATTTCAGTCGTTGAAGACTTGGTGAAAGCCGTGTGTCTCGAAGAGCATCATGAGGTTTTAAGCAAATTATTGGAAAATCCTCCAGATTCTCGTCCATTCGCTGTTTATGAAGCAACAACTCCAGGGAATTCTACGTCAATCAAACTTCGACGTAAAACGTATTCACTGGATCGAGAGGAAATGGACTACTTGAGGAATAAAATCAACCTGACCAAAGCAGAAATTAAACAGCATGCAATCCAAACTATAACTCAGCATGAGTGTCCTTTGTGGCATACCCTTCGGAACGATAGGATATCGAGTTCTATGTGTCACCAGATTATCACGCGCCGAGATAACTTCGAAAGCCTTGCTGCTAAAATCCTGTCAAACAGATTTAGGGGAAATGCAGCAACAAAATATGGTCAAAAGCTGGAAAAAGCAGCAAAACAATCGTTTGCTTACAAAAATAAAGTTCGAGTGGCGGATTGTGGAGTGGTTATTTGCAAGTCGCTTCCGTGGCTGTGTTGCAGTCCTGATGGTGTATTTGGCTACCCAGAACTGAAACTACTTGAGGTAAAATGTCCCTACACTTGCAAGGGAAAACAGATAGTTGATTTGACCAACTTGAAGTCATTTGTACCATATCTTGTATTCAACAATGGAGAGCTTAAGTTAAAGGAAAGTCATAAATACTACAGTCAAATTCAAATATCGCTGTTTGTGCTGAATTTGGAAGAATGTTCCTTGTATGTTTATTCTGCTGTTGGTAATGTTCACGTATCCGTAAAGAAAGATTGCAACTTTCTAAAGACATCAATTCCCAAATTAACAAATTTCTATTATACCTACTTGTTGAAAGAGTTAGCTAAACGAGAAACTAATAAATGACAATCCATATCATGCGTGGTTTAATTTAAATGTAGTTTCAACATCCGGAATAATACTTAATCGATACATTTAATGAGTGGAGGACCAAGGTTCACTAAAAGGGCACAAATGCGCACGATCATGTCCAATTTAGGAAGCAAATCAATCGTAACCTTATGATTTAAAATTCCAAATATTTTTAAACGAGCTATGGCTCTCTCGACGTGAATCCGTACACTAGCTATTTTAAACGCTTCTTCCATTTGTGACGGCGAAAACTGTTTTTGATTCCTTTTTGAGAATGGTGGCATGATTAGAGTAATCCCATCATGAACGGAGACGTTTGGAAAGCCCTTGTCTGCTAAAATTGTATCACCGTTCTCAAGAAGATCCAGTACCCCACAATCGTTGGTGATGAAGGAGTCCGTTGCTCTTCCTCCATACCCTTTCGACACAAACGATATTAAACCGGACGGAGTAATGCCAATTAAATACTTGGCAGTGTAACTGCTTTTGTATGTAGAATACATTTGCACTCGTTGTTCGACTGTTGCAGGGGTTTCAGTTTTCACCTCAGTGCAATCTATAATTATTCGACAACTGGGGTAATTGTCCCTGAACGCTGCTGGCATTGTTTGCTCCACTGAAAACTTGCTGGGAAACACAATCCAATCTTTTGTTGTAAGATACAGATGACTTAATATGGAGATAAATATTTTTGCTGCGGCACTCCGGTTAATACCAAATAAACAACCGATTGTTGACAATGGGAGGCCTGACTTAAGTTTCATTAGGGTTAACAGCAACTTGTTTTTGATGTCCAGGTCGTTTACTCGATAAGGGTGGTTTGGAAATGCTGTTAATAGGAGCGAGAACACGTTCGGTGATATCCCAGTCATTTCTTGCATTCTTCCATCATTCAAAACGGAGCCTACGCCACCAAAATATGGAGTTCTAATTGATGGACCAGCGGCGTAATTCGCAAATGTTATTTCCTCGGTTTGAATGTGAGATACCATTGTTGCTGCATTGCCATTAATATGTTGACACTCAAATACCGTCATTTTTGAAGGAGAACGTAAATTTTCATCGGTTTGAACTGCAAACTAAAATTCAAATCCACACGTTTTTTAGACCACGCATTAAGTTACGCCCAATGAATGTAGGTATCTTCAAAACTTGCCTCTTTTGTAAAAATAACTGGAGGTGGATCAGGCAAATCTTCCGTTAACAAATATCTCGGTGGTGAATCTTCCTTTCGAAAATTTTGTCTTCTACACAGCCTGCAATATATTGAACTAAGCATTAAAAATCGCTCAAAAATGGTATTTTATTATAGTTTCTTTTCTAACCGTTTATAACGATCAAGCGAGACAACCGAGGGATTGGTTCCGCGAGACAACGGATGGATTGTCGGGTTGTAAGACGGACTTCTTGGATCTTCACTTTTCTTACCACCCAGGAAATGATCATTGCATATCCGAGAGTTCTTGGTGGGCTGCCAGTCTTCACCCGTTGCCCTTTAATGTACATTCTATTGAGATTATTGGTAAAGCGATTAGTTGATGTAATACAACACTAATGATTAAGTTACTTACGTCTTCCGTTTGACAAATGTAATCCAAACTTTTCGCCTTTCTAAAGTCCAGGGTCTAAATACACTACCAGTTGGAAAGGAGTACAACGTAAGTGGCTTCGTTCCATCAGCTTTAGCGTAGGAATTTGTGCACCCGTAAACGCTACAGTTACGCTCCGACCTCATGGTAATTGTAAACCAGTTTAAGGCCGGTTTAATTCTTAAACCTAAGCTGAAAGTTGCAGTTTTAGCATTGATGAAACTATGAAATTACTCAGCAGTGAAAGTCACCTGTGTTTTGTTGATATCCGCAAATTTCACCTTAGAGCCACGTAGCTGCGCCACTTGTCATAGTATACAGCTCTATATGTAATGTAAAAAACAATGGAGCTACATGAAAGAGAGTACAACTCATCTAGAATATCTTTCTGGTCATACTTCACCTTTGTAACCTTAAAGAACCATATATGATAAAAATAGGTTTGAGAAATTTGATGCCACATTTGTGTCATATTTATGTCTGCATGCATTTTTTATCCATTTTATTTTTGCAAAGTTAACTAATTTCACTAACTTTTGTCAGTGAATTTAGTTAACTGCGATTGAAAGCTATGCAGCCACATATAGCTAACTACTCATGTCGATAATCACTGAAAACATTTAGAGTACACTCGAGTATTAGTTCAATTAAGTTGTTGGCATGCGTTTAACAAGTCACTTTTAACATCTAATACTTTAGTACTAATGCACTTTACCATAACGGTCCAATGTAAAGATTTATTAATCGGCTTTAAAATAAATAGTATCTGCAACTTTAGACATAGTATTGCACTATAATTTGTTGTGTCAATATTTAAGGTTCAAACAAACAAACATGCATGAGAGTTCCACATATTTTGTTTTAAAGGTTAATAGTGAATAATTGGCATCTTGGACAATCCATGGGTAATTTGAGAGGTCTTTTACCTCCCTGAACATGGTAGATATTGACGAATACACATCATTTAGACCCGTAGATCTTAATGCAAAAGGAGAATGGTCTTTTTTTCTTAGTTCAGCTGATGACTCATTGTTTAGGCGGTTGTTGTATAGCGGAAAATTGTTGTCCAAATTATCCAAAACTTTATGGTTGTACGTTGCAAAGCGTGTTGCAGAAAACAAACTTGGTGTACGAGCAGCTTATCCGATCTCAGAGGCTTCATTACTTAATTCACGGTAGTTATTCCCTCCTTTGAAATTTGTGATGCAAGTCTGTAATTGTTTTTGTGAGTTTTGTTAACACATGGATTGGGTTGTTTTTTACCCCTTATGTCACGTGAATCGTTTTAGGCTAACTCAATTTCATTTAATTTATCCCAGTGGCAAAACAATCACCTTTCATAATTTTTTCTTCCTCATTTGGATCGTAAATTCCGATTCTATCAGAAAGCTTTTCTGCTACGTGACTTACGTGTACTGTCCATGTGCTGCAATTCTAACAACGCTATTTGTTGAAAAGAAAATAAAGTAATGTATTGTTATTTTAACTGGACGCTTTATGCAAGGTAAAGTACGTAGATTGTGCTTTTACTTAGTTTTAAGTTCTTCATCACGTAGACCAAGCTGTGATGTGAAGCCACATTGTAGTGAATAGTTTGGCAAATACATCACCGACATATTGGTTATGCTTTTAGAAATAGATACGTCTGCTTGTCGTCTAAGCTGGTGATAATCCCTGTTGTTTGCACGGTTTCTCTATTTGGTGGCATTGCAATAATAGAAATTGGTGGGGGTCGATTGGTCTGGTATTGAAGCGTGCTAGCTTTTTTTACTCTAAAAAAATGGAGACTTATTTTAGATAAAAATCTCTAGAGTGGTTTTGTGATCCAACACCAACACCGCAAGATGCTTAGTGTGCTACTTCATTTTCGAACGATTTTTCACTTCTATCTTTAATAATGGCTTTCACGACACATCTTGCTACTCACTTGACAACATTCTCGTTACGAGTTGCTCTGCATATGAAGGCTCTGCTTTATTGAATATGTCTGTACTTGTCTTGTAACACTGCTGATGTGACTAATCATTTTAGGTTTATTAAATCTTTAACTTGTTTTTGATTAGAACTGTTCGTTGACGACTTTGACGGTAAGTTCATAAAATCATTTTTATCCGTTGTATCTGTGCACGTAATAGAACCAAGCTGTCTGCTGCTTACATGGAGATTTTTAGCACATGTATGACATTTTACACCAACAACAGAACAGAACCGCTTTCACTATCTAAAATTCTAATGTTGCTACTTAAAGGCTTTCACTATCTAAAATTTCTTGAAACTGTGCATTTTTTGCAGCCTCAAGGGCGAATTTCTGCACTAATTTTTTAACTTCGTCAAATGTCACCCATTCCTTGGGTGACAACTCATTTGGAATCATATTGTTTAGATCTTGATTAACGGAAAAACTGTAGCCCCTCTGTATAATGGATGTTGATGCTGACAATGACGAAGAAGTTACATGCCCAAGATCCTCATTCTTAATCCTAAAAGAAAGTTAAAAGATTCTAATGTTATATTAAAATTTTAAACTGGCGTTTATGGTTGAAGATATATAATAATCATGATATTTATCATACCTCAACCCATCGCTTTTTGTGGGATTTTGATTCCTATTCTTCATAAACCTCCTCAATATCCATAGGAATGAGGGGAGGTTGTTCAAACAAACAAATGACGATTGTTCTAAACTATACAATTCTTTGCTAGACAGTACTGCTATTCTGGTTCTGCCAATGGTACCACCAAAGAAATTTAATTTTCCGGGCACTCTCTATTTTTCAAAAAACGTTTTAAATACAGATGTTATCGCACCGTCTGCATGTTGATTACGCTTCTCACGCTTTCTTATGTTCGTTGGGTTTGATCATTCTTAAGATTCTGTGCTGTTTACCATCAAAAATCCACTCTCCCCTTTACAAAACAGTAAGACCTTTGCGATAACTTTCACAATGATATCGAAATTTGTGACGTCTAATTGTTTTATCGCAATGACCGCAATGCATATGTTTATATACAGGGGCGCTTTATTTGCGTAACTCTTTTTTTATGATATTTTTTGTTTAAGCATCAATTTAGGAACACTGAACCAAATCACTTATATTGATAACGCTTCGTCCAAAACATTGAATTTTCCGGTGTATGAGAAAAAGTTATGCTACTTGGCTGAAGCTGACACTGAATCTCTTAGGTCGTTGGCTGGTGGCATGGTTACAAATATGATGTATCACGATGACGAAAAACGTTTTTGCCATGTATATTGTCCTCGATTTTTATATATTCGCAATGACTTGCAATGTAATTTATACTTTGATTTGCATATGAAAGAAAACGTTCTCATTTACTTTGCCAAATATCATTTCTGCTGAAGTACATGCACAAACGCTGTTGAGGTGGAGTACGATTGATATGCAATATACACATAAAAGAGCAGCCGCCATTTTGTTATTGTGGTTTACATTCACTCTGGTCTTGAGCCCCTTTTTACATATTTAATACCACGCAAACCAAACATTGTACTAAAGGATATGTATAAGCAAGCTACTTCTCTGCTATAGTAAACAGAGTAGTGTTGGATGCAAGAACGAATACGTATATCATATAGCATAAGCTGTGTGAGGCATACAAGCATACAAAAAGAGGAATAAGAGCACAAGTATAGTACAAGAGTACAATTTTTAACATAAACTTTATGGCAACACGAGTACTAATAATTTATCAGCAGAGAAGAAGCTGATGTCTCATATTACTGCATGAAACCACTGAAAAAATGTGCTGAAATACCAAAGGATAATTTGAGCCGAGATAATGTGTGTGTTTTGGCGTATGACACGGTTTTACATGATTAGACTTTACTTGAGCAACAAAACGATGAAGAAAACAGCCAACAACATGATGAAGAGAACAGAGAGAGGTGAAGTTGAAGCAGCTATTGTTGAAGTTGAGGAAAACTACCCAGCTTCTTATGAAAACGAAAGTTCACATCAGACATTTTCCAATAAAACGCGTGGCCCAAAGGGGGAAGAAAATTTGGCTAAAAGTGAGAAACGTGCGCAACAGTGCATTGATGATTTTAAGATGTTGACAGAAAAAGGAATCCCGTCAACTACGTTGAAAGACATTATAGGCCACAATGTTGTCAAGAAGTTAAACAATCAGGTATTTGTACTTCCAATGCGGTACCCCGAACATTTTGCTCGGACAAATCTTTAGCACATACTGCTATTTGGGGTAAAAAACTGCCAGTTTTTATTAATTACTCCTTCAGACATAAATGGAAAATATATTCGTGAGTCCGAAAAACTTCTCAAAGGCCTATTTAAGTTCGCTGAGTCGGTTGAAAGAACCGTGATTTTTGATGTAATGTATAAGCAAGCATATCACTCGCCAACTATCCAACAGGTGTGAGCAACTATTGACTTCTAGATGAAATTGATGGGCTTCTACTAAGCAGAAGAGCTACTGGAAATGTTGCTTTATGAACACTTGTGACTCAGTTTTTGGTTCTTACGCAAGGAGCGTTTTCAGAAACAAATTTTTTTTTATACTAGTGGCTACCAACCTATCCAGCAAATGAAGAGGAGGGGGTTTAAGGCAGGTTCAAACAGCATCTTTATATCGGATTGCTATACGCTGTTACAAGAGAACAGCCTTTTATTGATTACTGCGGCAAAGACGATTACAACAAGCTTTCGGAGTGTTTTGATAATGATTTAAATAAGTAAGTGACGCAAAGTTTTACATTAATTTTTTAATAATAATAGATAGTTTTTATTTAAGCACTGTCGTTTTTTGTTGAGTTACACATGCTCTGATGTTAAGTAGTTCGCGTTGAATTTAAAGGATACTCCAGTGTTAAAAAGCTGTGAACTGCATAACGTTAACGACAACATGGGGAGAGACGGTTGAAAACAAATGGATACCTAATAAGGCATCTTTTGACTCTGCGGTAGTCAAAAGTTTTGAAAACATTCCTCTTATTTATTTATTATTTCTTTCAGTAGGAGCCGTAGGATTAGCAGTACCGATGAAATGCATTTATGATCCATTCTTGCCGTCCACCAAGCGATGTTACTCAAACCAACTACTATGCAAGATCAAATAAAACAATACAAATGCAATCATGAATTCACACTTGAATCCATCTGTGAGGAGTACGAAGAAAAGTTTCAATTAAAAAATCTTACGATTTCTTCATGCAAAAACGTAAGGAAGTGTTGGCAGATCCCCATGGTTTTCAGGAACAGATTGTTGAACATCAAATCTTGGAAATGATGAAAGACTTTAGCAAATCAAAGCTGCTGGATACTATCAAGTCACGCATTGACACCTCCTACTCGGAACTCAAAATACTCTACTATCCGACATTGGAAAAAGATTCAAAAGGCAAAAAATTAACAAAACGGATACCTGAGAGAGTTAAGAAACCTGTCATTAAGTGTGGTACGTCTGTATTCGGTGCATTGGACTGACATTATAGTAAGGCTGCCTGTAAACTTGAAATAAATTATACATTTCTGATAATACAATAGCATTAGTGTAGTACCAAAAGGAATTTTAAAATCAACATAACATCTCTTCTTCGTTGCCTTCATCCTTTTTCTCCCCCTTAATTTTTTCCTCCGTTTCTTCCTGTAACCTGGTTACAACGTTACAGAAGATTCTGCACCCATGAATGAATATAGTAAATCTTACAAAAAATTGTTAATTATATAATTGACATCTTCGAAACACCGTTTTTGCGCTAGTATACTTTTGCCATTTTGCATTTGTGTGAGCTTCCTGCAATAGTTCCTGGGACCCGTTCTCCATTCTGGACACAACCACAATGATAAGAAAACAATCCAAACACAATGCCAGGAAAAATCCAATTTTCAGCGACGAGGTTCCTTGACCAAGCATACCGATAATAAGATACAATGAGACAGTAAGTACTAAGTTTGTACCTTTCACTAGTTTCTACTTGACCAAGTTTACTGTTCACAGATTATTGGAAAGCTTTTTAGGGCATTTGCTAGAAAGAGGTTAAGTTTGAACAGACGAAATGATATTTTAGGAGTTGAGTTTCTTCTTCTTACTTCGAGTTCTAGCTTAATACTAAAGTAAAAGCAATTTATGGAATCGGCTTCTAAAAGTCATAGAATATATAAGTTGTAGTGAAATCCTTCAGGAATTCCAACATTTTTTGTCCGCTTATCACATCAGGAGGAAAGCAATGTTTCGCTTACATTTCATTTCCAAAACATGAGACTTAAGCTGTCAAGTTTTTACGACTCCCGTTGATTTTATCACTGTCAGAACTGACGGTTCTTTCTAATCTCTGCGGGTTTCTTATGTTTTACCCCATCTATTCGGTGCTAGTAAGTGTCCCCTTTCGACTACGATCTCATACATTATTACAAGCCCAAATCGGAGAAACTGTGGCGCGCGCCTGAGCTGTCAATTTACAAAAAAAAGTCGTCCGCGGAATGGTATCTTTGTATTTGTTTGCAAACGGAAAGCAAAAAAACCGAAGAATATGGTTTTATTTCCTCTTTTTGCAACTGGGAAAGTGCTTACGATGGTCGCTTCCAAGTTTTAACAATAAAGATGACTTAGAACTAGTACTAAACGGTTCAGTTGGTTTTGGATTCACTATTTAATTTAAGTTATATTGAATTTAGTTTGTTTTGAGAATGATGCTGTCAAATTAAATTCTATTGTAGCATGATGTGATTATGATATTTTTATATTATTATCAAAAGGATTCATGACATAAATGTAAACAATAATAATTTTAGTTAGTAACCGTTTCTTACAACTTGGTATGGTAGTTATAAGAAATAATAAATCAGAAAGAGAAAGAGCATGTTTATAGACGCTTAACGACTATCTGCTGCGCTGTTACTTTGCAAATTCTGTTGAAACTCGTCTGCTGGTGCTACCGCAAACTAATTTCCACCTGCTGGTTCTTCTTCCAAGGTAAAAATCCAACAGTCCGGAAACTTCAATTCTAGCTGACTGCGAGCATAAGGTGATACCTAAGGAAATCACAGATAAAGCATAGCTGTCCTCACCAAAAGAATCTTTGAAATTTGACACACCTGTGACGAAACCCATATACGATCCACATGCTCCAAATTTGGAAGGGCCAGAATCCCATCCAAAATCATAGCGTCTGTAAACCCTTGTTCATCTTCTTGAAACTCCATGTTTGACTGCATGTTTGACCCAATGTATAACACCTTCAAGTTGTTCAAATCGGTTATATTTGGGTGGTAGAATTTCTCTCCATCCCACTCATCCGTTCCGAGCAGCGCTTCTTCCCCAACTCGCCATGGCCACACATAGAGCTCCTCAACTTCTTTCCAAACCTCGCAAACAGCTCTGAAACCCCCATCATCCAATCCAATTGCTAAACTCTTTATATTTGGCATGAGTTCCCCGAGGTCCTCATGATTTCCTCAGCGCCGCCCAACGAATTGTCGATAAACAAATATTTCAGCTTCTCTAGCTTCGTGAAGTTCCAGTCATTTAAAGTCAAGTCGAAGTCGGCCTCGCTACCTTCCCCAGGATCGTAGCTGAACTCTTCGAGGTTGGGACACTCCCTCAAAAACTCGAGGTTCGGGACAATGGGTCCCACCATCCTATGCTCTTTTAGAGCCATAAATTCGAGTCCAAATGGGAAGTCTTCGAACGGTATTGCGTCTCCATTCTGTTCTCGAACAATACTTAAATATTCTAGAGGATGCTGGAGGAGTTGCTTAAGTGTCTCCTCATCCACCGTCTCGTCAATCACAATAGCAAGACTTTTGAGAGGGAAATGAAGCCGGGCAATGGAAGAGAAGAGTCTGCCACAAAAATCCGGAGAGGCAAAACAAAACCTACAAAACCGACAATAAGAACGGCGGACCTTCATCAAATAATGGGATTACAATTATTCAAGATAGATTGGTATAATTAATGGAAAAGAACTCACCTTAAATCTACATCCCTCAGATGTGCTAAATACCCTGGTCCGCGCTCCTTCCTCAGGATTTCGACAGACTCGAAAAGCTCTAAGAACTCAGCTGAATCAGTTGCTCCGAGTTGAAATGGTCTAAATTTCTGCAGAAAGTGTTTATTATAAGTTAATTGTCCTGCAAAAGATACACACCTTTGCGTAAGTTTATAAACGAGTTTTCTTTGAATTTGGACCGACCCGAATGTTTGGAAAATGAATGATGAGTTCCATCCACGTTATTGGAAAGTTCAGGTGGGGAAGTTCATCTTCATCGTCAGCATCAGCTGTGTAGATGACCAGTTCGATCTCCAACTCCACCAAATTGTTTTGGACATGCTCCGCTGGAATCTCAGCGTGTTGGGTCAGTTTTGGATCCAGTCGCTGCTCCTTTTTAGCAGGTCTCTCATCGACGTAAACGTTCTTTATCAATTTCAAACTCTGGAGATTGGATGTCGCCTCGAAAATCACGGTGCGGAAGTCTGTAACTCCGGCAAAGTTAGAATATGATAATTTCAGGTGGGTCATTAAAGGTCCGACTCGATTCCAGAAGCGACTTTGGTCTTGCTCTCCATCCTGATTAACTGATTGGAGCTTTATTTTCCAGTGAGTTAGGGAGTATTTCCGAAATGGGTATTGAACCAACTTCAGCTGCTCATTCTCAATAAGATCCAGGTATTTCTGGCGTGAAAGCCTAGTAGGAACCGCCTCCTCATCTTCGACATTTTCATCATCCCTTTTGTCTTTATCTGAGTCGTGAAGAATGAGATACACATTTTTTCGCCAAGTTGAAAGGGACACGTTGTGCCAAGCTCGAGAAACCAATCTCATCCTTTGGAAGTCTCTGAAGTTGAAGGGCATCAGCTCAAACAGTCTCCCAAGAATCTTCCCAAATTAAAATCAACAATGAATTATGACATTATTATGACTAATACATTATTCAGCGAGACCATTTTTTAATCTAAATCACAAACCACGGGGATTTCCAACGGATGCGCTTCCCTCTTACAAGTTTCACCCCCTCCTCGAGGTGGTGATGCGGCTACTTCTTCCATTTCCAGTCCTTCGCCGATCACAGAGAACAACCTAATTTAGATTGAAATTGAAGCAATAAAAGCTAAACACTTGGCACTCAAAAAGTAAGACACGCGTCAATCAACAATGAATTAAAATGTTTTCACAAACGACTCAAAACCAGAAAATCGTAATCAAAAATCTGACTTCGTCTCTCCCTCTCGCAGCTGACGGAACAATACTATTGACTTTGAGTATTCTGCTGTGTGCGTGTGCTAACAGGAATAATCTCGATTATTCTCACAGTCTTCACATAGTAGCCAACTCTGATTTGTAATTCGCGGGTAAAGTTGAAACGAACTTTTGGGTTGTATTGCGAAATTCAACCAATTCTTAGCTTAAGCATGGCGCAGGTTCAATCTTGGTCGTCCTATCAGTTCAGTAAAATTTTAGTCATCCCGGATTAACGGTTAAAACAGTCTGTTCAAAAAGATTTGACATTTCAACAGTTGACGGTGAAGTTAATTGTTTTCGTTGAAATTCTCTGTTTCGTTGTTCCACCCTTGACGGTTGACAGTCATGTCGGACTCCAGTGAATTCGCCCACAAGAAAATCAAGCTGGGTGATAAAGACGAAAGTCGCCAGAAGAAAACTGGTGATGTGAAAGCAATCACGAAGAAAAACTCCAGAGCTTTCAAATCTCCACTAACAGATCCGGTGCTTCCATCCAGAGGTTTGTTTTAACAGTTTTCGTCCTTAAATAAAGCTGTTCAGTTAAACTTAACTAAATTGTCATTGTTTTCATTGTTTATTGTTTAAATTTGCAGACATGGGATCGAATCTTTAGCAGCTTTTCTTCAAACGACTTTCTCTCTGTTATCAATGCATCAATGGAGTGGAACGAGTTGCTGAATTCAAGGAAGATAAACGAGTTATTCGAATTGGTAAGCACTTTCATTAAGTAAGCTTAATGCAACTGCAAATTGACCCATTTTTTTACGTATATAATCTGTTGTATGTATTAATTACAGGTGTTTCCCCATCTTCTCCCTTATCTGAATACCAACGAGATACTTGGTT
>JAQGAP010001770.1:0-18074 GCA_034697805.1 Orchesella bifasciata
TATGATGTATTTATTTATGCATGCAGATTTTTCTTTCCCAAAACTTTTGTACCTTGTAGAAAACATCAACAGCAGCTCGTTGAGGTCTTGGTACAGACTCGGTTGAGAATGGGATAACACCGTAAACGGAGGCATTGAGGAGGAGGCTTCCCTCCAACTTTTCATATTCCGCAGAATACTGGAGCATCCCTTCATCTTTCTCCCAATGTCCTCCATAGACCCCATTATAGATATTCCTTTCATTAAAAAACAATACGGTTTTTACTTGTCAATGAGCTTGTCCTGGAATTCCTCCCATTAGAAAATGATGTGGGAATGGGGATGCCAACAAGAGGTGAAGCGCAAACTTACCCCCGTACACTATTTCCAATGTGGAGTCCTACACTCGTAAAGTTGTCAATGTTGGAGCTGAAATTGGCCAGCGCATCAAACTCATTAAAACCTTGGAAATGGAGTTGAGCCTCGGTGAGGAGCGGTTGCTCATCCAAATCATCTTGTCCGAACTGAACCCTGATAAAATAAACATGACAATGAAACAAGTGGCTATAGCAGATAGGATTGAATTGACAGAGGCATTTAGCGGAATTCCTCATCATCATCAGACACAAAAGGGATAAGTATTCAATGAAATTTTCACATTAGGAAAGCCAGCTCGACACAACCAAGTGTATCCTTCACTGATTGTCAGCAGTAATTAAAGAGATTGGGCATGATATCACTAGCACCGTGGTAGTATCATTGAGTGAGTGCCCGTTGCTCTGCAGCTGAGCAAGTATGTATTGTAGTTGTAATGAAAAATTGTGGCCAAGGCCAATTTCGTAATTTGGAAAAACACAATTTATCCGTCGGACAGAAAAGGCAGAACCTTTTAGTGAGATGTACTTTTTTTGCTGGACAAACATGATAATTACCGGGCTGAATGTCGTCCGGATATTTTATTAAAACTCCCATCTATTGTGAGCATCGGACTGTCGAGTGGATTGAAGAGAGCGGTTGCTGCTGTTGCTCCAACATCTGCGTCCTGTTCTGATGACTCTGAGCCCATCAACTTCGTAACGGGTGATCCAACGCGGACATGGAGCAGGGTTGAGTGTGAAGCGTCGTCAACACTAAAATTAAACTTGGTGTTGATCGAAGTCGTGCCCAATGCCGTCGTTCCCCAACCGACTCCAGCCTCGCCGTCCAATGATTCTTGACTCTTTTGCCACTGCACGATTGGGAAAGAAAACAAATGCAGCTCATGATTTACGTGTAGCCAAACACCCACATGGACATGACTAATTAATCACTTTCCCAGAAGGAGAAAGCGGAGAGCTACTCTACTAGACACTCTATATACAAGTATACAAACACCCCGCCTCACAACTAGTATCATTGTGGAGTTGTGTAGAAGAGAACCATACCACCATTTATTTAAGAGTCCAAGAGATTAGAGTAGTTGGTGGATGCATGCAAGCCATAAAAAATGCATTTTGATTTGACTGACTGGCTAGCATTAAAAAGAGAAGAGGAAGAAGTGAAGGTCATACATTACAGTTAATTCTGTAAACGCGATCCGAGTTTCCGTCGTGTTGGGCTTGAGTTTCATAGTGAGCCTCTGCCTTGCCATCGAATGCAGCGAGGTTCTCCTCAAACAAAGCGTTGGCAGCGATATCCGCCAAGTTCTTCATTGATCGGGTGGAAGACTTGAAGGTGAATGACTCGTCAGGTAGTAAATTAATGAGAATGCTTTGACCACCTCTGCAAAAAAAATCCGAAAGAAAATGTGTCAACTGACAATGACTGCTGCTGCACAAACACATGACACGACATAAAATGAGTTTTTTTCATCCATTTCTACCTAAAGTAGGGCTGCTGAAGCTCCAGTAGAGCTTCGCTATCAATCGTTGTCAGCGTGCTAAATGTTGGTATCACGTTTCTTAAGATGAAACTAAAGCTATTACTTTCCGGGAGTGACTCCAACATGTCAGAACTTGATGAGATGATTGTCCTCCCAAAATCATATTCGGCAGTTGTCCTAATTTCAAAGTTATTCCAGTTTTGTAGCAGCCACGAAGATTTAACGGCGAATGAGCTGTTTTGAGCTTGGCCAGTTAACCCAAGGCTTTTCACGTGCAGCCAGGTTTCTACCTTCCTAAAAAAGTGGAGGAAGGTTCGTTTATGTTGAACTACATTAAGCGTCTGGATTTTGTTGAATAAATGATCATCTATTGAATTTTACTCGAGTTCGAGCTCCCCATCAAAAGTCGCCAGGAAGGAGTAAGGGGTTTTCCCCTTTGCAGTGTATGCAATTTGGGAATCATTGGCTCCCAACTTCCGGTTTATATCCAGCTGCCAATCCTTCAACCCTCGAATGTTCGTCTCTACCTGTTACATTGAGCGTAGTTTTCGGGAAGGAAATAGATACGTTAATTGCTTCGCAATAACGATGCAAATGAATAATGCTCATTTTTTGTGCTGCACTCGTTTACACAAATCAATAATATATCTGCATAGTCTAATTAAATCTGCATTTTCCTGCTGTATTGGAAATATCGGGGGGAATTGTCAAGTTTTTTTTTCATTTGTTGAAAAGCAAAAGGTGGGGAGTGGGTTAGACAATGAAGTCTTTATTTGATTGTACGTGAATACATACCTTGACCGTAAGTTGTTCAAGCTGTTCCACAGGCTGGTGAAAGTAGAAGAGCGCCTTGAGCTCGTCTCCATTTTGCCACATGATTTCCCCATTTGCATTCAGAACATCATCATCCTTCCTCTCCACATTCCCTTTCAAATTACCGAGTCGATAGGGACTCGGTCCAAATGTAGCAGACACTGTGCCATTTATCTAGAGAGAGAAAGCGGGAGACATAGAGTGCTACGTAAACCAGAGGAGTAAAGTAGCTATTCATAGAGATAACAAGTGTATAGTTCTTCATCCATTCATTCATTCATTCCTGGAGACTCACACATCCCATCACACACATTACAAAACGTTTCCCATATCAAGATGTTACATATGTTCATGAACAATATACTATCATCCCTACCCACTCACTCACTCTCTCACAGAACATAACATGCTCTCTTTTTATCATCTTCACATCTCCTCCTTCGGCCTTGTTCCAAAACGCTTGAATGTTCAAATAGAAAAGATGGTAGAGAAATGAACCGCGTATTATGCAGTTACAACGACGTTAGGTTACAAGTGACAAGACGGAGCAGGGAACCAACACACTTGCCGAGCCATCATCATATCAGCTTCCTACAATTTTGCCCTATTCTCCCCATTTTTCTCCATGTGACAAAGTTGTAACTGGGCTTGGAAAGTACATATTAACCTGCGAGTGTGTGGATGATGACAAAGTCGTGTTAGCTTTTCCCTCTCTCGTCGGCCGACAAAAAATGTATGTGAGTTTTGATAAGTGTTACAAGCCAGCACAAAAGATTATGCATGGATGGGCCAATACGAAACGCAAGCAATATAAAGTCAGAATGTCTTTCTCCATGCCGGAATGTTGGCGAGGCTGCCCTTCTATTTTTACAGTAGGTCCATATGGTCTACCGGTTGTTTGACATGATCCATCCTCAATTCATTCACATTTGTGAGA
Source organism: Orchesella bifasciata (assembly GCA_034697805.1). Taxonomy (NCBI): domain Eukaryota; kingdom Metazoa; phylum Arthropoda; class Collembola; order Entomobryomorpha; family Orchesellidae; genus Orchesella; species Orchesella bifasciata. The sequence goes on from JAQGAP010001770.1 coordinate 3,591, forward strand.
AGAAAGAGGAGTGGGAGAAGACTGCTACAGGAAAAGAGAGAGAGAGAGAGAAAATAGAGGGTAGATCAAAACATGGGAGAATAACGAAAGATATTATGTTGTGACGATGAGATTCTATGTATTTTACAGAATGAGCGTGGAGGAACAAGAGTTTAGCTCCAAAAATGATTCAGAACAAAGTTTACAAATGACCCTGACAGATTGTGTCTACGAGAGAGGGTGTTGGAGCAAGGTCTAAAGAGAGTGAAGAATATTGTATGAGAGAAGTGAAAGTGTCTAGCTGGGTGTACATGCATCATCATCATCATCATCATCCTCCTCGGATTGGATCAGAAAGGCGGGGAGCATATTACACATATTATAGAAAACTGTAGGCAATATCGACATCGAAACCATTTTGTATAGCTTCTAGCTAGACACGATGATAGGGAAAATTGTTGGCAACAAAATCACTTGAACAAGGGGATTTTATGTTGCGCTTCAAACTACCAGCAACTTGGCTGGTGGATTGGAAACATTTAAAAGGGAGCGATGTGATACGATGCGATATTCGATGGTGGTGGTGCTAGTGGAACTCAAAAGCACACAAGCTTTTGAGCTTGATTTCTCTGCTAATATGTCACTGATCTTCACTTTGACCACTGATATATTCCTTTTCTCTCTCTCTTCCCTTGCAAAAGGCTCCGTTTAGGCTGGCATGTGTTTTTCTATCTACCTCCTCACCCTCACTTCGTTCCGGCGTGAGAATACGGTTCCCAGAAAGCATTTAGAATATTGATTATAAGAAACAAGAGGGATATGCACACCTTCTGTAACTATAAAATGGATACTGTGTAATGTGATAGCTGGAGCAGCTCCAGTGCATCACATAACGTCACACATATAATGTGTTCATGTGAGAGTTTTGTCAGTGAGCAAAGACGGAGAGAGAAATTGGTATGGTACGGTGGAATGTCGAGAAATCTACATGATTACATAATATGTTTTACGTGGCTATATGCATGCAAATTATTATGTGTGTGTGTGTGTGTGTGAGGAGAAATGTGGGACAGAAAAGGAGACTGTTTCCGGGGGAAAATTAACATATTAGTCATCTCCGAGAGCGCCGTAGGCACAATTTTCTTCAATGTGCATATTGGCCTTCGCATAGGTATAGTTATATGGGATGGAAGAGGGAGATCACAGCAGTAAAATGCACACATGGGGATTGTGGCAGCTGATAATGAGATGCAAATGTAGAATTTCAATCTCTTTTCACCAGAAAAATAACCCTCTTCACATGGAACATTTACATTCACATTCTTTGTCTGTAAATGGGAGTGGAGCCTATTTCATTCCAGTTTTTAACATTTCCCAGTTTCCCCCTAGTTCTTTCTTTCTCTCTCATTCCTCTCCGTTCACTTTTCACAATATGTATAAATGAGTGGCAATGGCAAGTGGATCGAAATATGACTTTTTTAGTAACGGGTGAAATGAGACTAGGGTGCATGTTATTCTGTACTCCAATTTAAATCCTCATGAACCGAACCACTCACTGGTCTTGAATGAGAGGAGTGTTGACGTTGTTGTTACCTTGGTAGGCCATCCATTGTCCATCTCCGAGTCAACGTCAATCTCAATTTCTCTCTCACCACTTTTAATCGTGATCAAACTGTTGAGCACATTCTTTGGCTCTTCCTTGCTGGCTGTATCCGCACGTATTTCGATTTCCCTGAAATGAACATCCACATACAAATATAATTAGTTGCTCTATCAGCTCAACACAAATAGGCACTGTTCTGGGTGATCAGTGATTCGATAACAAAGCTGAGTAAAACTAACTGAAAGTTTTGAGCGGGTGTATTGAGAGTCATGCTGAAATGGTTGGGCCGAAGTACAAAATTGGTTGCGAGCTTGTCATACGTCATTGACATCAACTCCACATCAACTGTGTACGAATTTTCGCCTTCATTGTTCGCATACATGAGGTTAGCCGACTGCTGCTCAAACTTTTCAATTGGCGTAGTTACCTCTACACTTCCACTCAAATACTGTGGCATTTGGTTGTTCCAAAGGGATACGAGTGAGTACTATACACGAACAAAAAAATTCATTAAATACGGCATTCCCTACATAATCTGCAGAGCAAACATTCATGTAACCAGATGCATGGTTGGACACCCTATTTCATCAATTCATATCTTATCTCGTGTAGCTGGCTCGGAGTCTTTTGAAAAGAATGTGATTTCAATATATCGGGAGTGATGCTAACCTCTTGGTGCGTTGGATAACGAGATATTGCTTGGACACTCAGTCTCCGCTCAGGCTCTTTCAGATCCAGGGAACAATCCAGTTCCACTGCCAATCGGTCAGTCCATGTTGTCGGTGTGTCAATGCCGGCAGTAAGGGTACGCTCCTTAGCGTCGTTCTATTTTGGTCAAACAACAAAGTTATATTGATACATAGTTTTCATCAGCGAATTTCATTTTGTTCAACTGCACACACACTCTCTGTGTACATAGTTGGATTTTGTACTTGCATCGTTTCCTTTTGAGCTGTACAATATATCAATCATTCAATTCGAGTAGAAGAAATCACGCGACTTTTTGTTCAAAGAACCCAGTCACAATGCGACGTACTAGACTAGACTAGAGTTACTCGAAATGGGTTGCAGTAAATAAAAGGATAGAACATATCTATTTTTGTATTCAAGTTGCCTAATTAACACAAGAACAAGTCTAAGGATTCACGCAAGCCAAAGCCAAGTCGAGTTCATTTTAGCCTACTTTAATTCAAACAACACAAAACAGAATAAAAGAAACATAAAAACACATTTGAAGAAGGGTTCTTCCCTTTAATTGCGTCTGTCAATCAAAATCCCTACCCTCTTTCATTTGGACACCAACACACAATAGCAAGTGGTCTTCAGCTTTGGCAAAGAAAACTTCCCATGCGTGTGCATGTACATAATAAAATAATAAACCCTGGAAGCCAGGGGTAAAGAAAGTGGTGCAACCAAGATATGATGGCGACTGAAGTTAGCAGTGTACCACGTCATAAAAAATGTAAAAAATGTATAAAAATAATGTATGCCATTTTAAGCTGCATAGTAGATATATTTTAAGCTGTCATCAATACATTGCATTACGCAATCGTCGTAATATAGGTTTAAAATTTGGATTAATTTGGGTTCAAAAAAGCCAAAATGAGGGAATAGAATGTATATCAGAAACAAAAAATAGCTTGAAAAAGTGGGAGATTACATGTTAGCTTGACTGGAGGTACTATTTAGTTATAACAAAATTACAAAACGTCAAACTAATCCTTAAGCCATGAAGTCTAATATTCGGTAGCAGTTTTGTAACAACTTAAAGATAGACAGACCAACAGAAAATTGATTCCTATAAAGTAGTTACAACTCTATAGTAAAACGCATCATTATTATTTGTTACAGCCAAATATTAGGGAGGAAAACAGCCACAAACCGATTTTACACATAATATGCCATTGAACTCCATCACATCATCAACTTTTTAAACTTTCACTCGCTTTCCCCCTTCAAAAAGGTATCCCACATGTGCGTTGACGTTAACTCAAAAATATTTTCCGGGCTAGACTCTCAAACACAATGATTGTTTCAACTCATTAGGAAGAAATCAAATGTATATGATGATTGTAATAACAGTGTGGTGCGAGTAAAAACAAGCAGCAAATCATAATGTTCCTCATCATCATCATCATATTTTTTGTTGTTTCCTTCCAGACTTATAAATTGTGTGGATTATTACGTGCGAGAAGGATATTAAAAAGTCATAGACGCCACATGAATGCTTCCCTAAGTTGTTTAGGGGTTCAGCTGAGCCCAACCAAATTGGAGCATTTGTTTGGTATCAAAACCCCAACAAAAGTGGTAGCAAACTGCGACTCAGAGCTTGGCTTGATGTTGATGTCGATGTTGTGGAGAGTAATTTTTTTGACATGTTCAAAAACAGAGAAACACACATTTGTGGAAATACTTATGCTGGGCTCTTTTTCATAAGCAAAACCATTATTGTGATTGTGCTATGCATAAATAATTGTCAACTTTTTACGCCGTGCAAAACAATGCGGGTTCCCATAAGCTGGAAAAGGGAGTATGAGCTGTCGCAATAATGTGTGCATGTAAAGAACTAACTCAAAATTTATTATGATCGTCATACTTGGTATTTTAGCATGTCTCTTTGCCCCGCTAACAAATTTTTGGCCTAGGCAACTCTATGCAAGTTCAAATGTTACAAACTGTACTTTGTTTGAAAATGTCATCGCTTCACGTCTCCACAAAAAAAGTCATACTGATTTCAAGGGTTCTTTACCACCAAAAGGAATGTCTCCCTCTTGAACAACTAGTATATGTTATAGTATGTGCTTCCCTTTTGTAGATATATGTAAGTTGGTCAAAACCATTATTATGTCATAGTTTCCATTCCAAAAAGCTGGACATGAACAAAAAAAAATTGGTTAGTATAGGGTATTAAGACATTTACCAAAAAGTCACACTGTTACGTTATGCATGTTCCTAAATGCCTAACTCGTTTATGGTGAGCTACGGGACTTGCGGTAGAGAGAACTGACTGAGTACAAATACTTAACTTAAGTTAACTTTTCTACCACTTTCTTCCATTACACTTTGCTCTAACTAAGTAAGTGAGATGGTAACGACAACCTTCACCTCCATACTTAACCGTCTCCCTCTCTGCGTGTCTAGTATAGTTTCTTCTTTAAAAAGTGTTTCTTCTACCTGCGTGCTTTCCACCACCAAAAAATGCACGAGATTTTTGTCTCTACTGGTGTGGTACTTGAATTTTCTATGTAAATATCCTTGCGTTTTCTCTCTTAATTCAAAAAGTTAAAAAAGGAACATGAAACTATATATACGAGTACATTTTTATTATATACCCTCACCCAAGTTTTCGGACTGCAATGCTCCAATATAGTGGAAAGATACAGTTTATTAACCGAATATACATGCATAAAATACCTGGCTGCGTGTGCTTTTCTAAGTAATGTAGAATACATTGCATGTCGGTTGCAAGATTTTTTACCCTTTTCTTGGACTAATGGCTAAGATGACTTGAATCTGAATCGAGTTGGTGGGCCGGTATACCTTTTCTGCTACACCAGAAGAGCCCAGACCAAAGTAGAGCCCACCACTAGTTACACGAGAGAAGTGGGCTTAAATGACGACGAAGTTGAATAACAAGCAGATATGAAGTAAAATGTCGATGCCTTGATGCTTGGACTTGCTCGTACTTACATGAAAAGAAGTATATTGGTGGTGTAGCCAGTTTGGTTTCCGTGGTTAAGCATGTGTGTAAGAGAGGAAAAAGCATGTTTATGCAAGTCTTAGTGAACATTCAGGTGGGTTTGTACTCCTTTCATTTCATAGAGCGTAGAGTACACTTATGTAATGATAAATGTATGTAGTTTTTGTCATGATGAAAGAACCCAAGAAAGTAGTCAAGAGACGGGATCAATAAATGCAAATTCTGTTGAAGGGAAAACGAACAAGCAACGAGAAATGCGTGCTAGTGTACTACTACATGCATGTATTCAAGTAAGCCACCAACCACCACAGAAAAGTCTTTCATTGCGGCCAAAAACTAACACTGGCTATGACCGAGAACATTCTTCTTTTGCGTTTCTTCAAGTCATAAAGTTCACTTGAGCTTTCTCACGAACGACAAAAAAACTACAACACTGTTTGACAACAATGTCGCAACAGTTTCCTCCTCCGTCTGAAAAATGTTGACCGCAAATGATCAAAACTTGAGCAAATGTGCATAAGGAACTAAGTACATGTGTCCGTACATGAGATTTTCAACTGGATGAATGGAAAGGTTGAGTATAGGGAGCAAGTATTAAATATAGCGAGACCTGGCAGTATTAAGGAGAAAAAAAAAGTTGAAGAAAATGGGACAAAAAGAACTTGCCTGTAAAATGGTACTGAAGCTGGCATTAGCACCTCGATAAACAAGAGCAAAATTTCTGAGAGGAAACTGATCTATGAGCTGTGCTCCGTCTTGGGAGTCCTGATAAAGAGTTGGAGATTCTCCATCAACGTCAATGTCAGGGGACTCTGAGACTACCTGGTATTCTAATTTCACCACATTGGCCCACTTTAGCGGCGAGTGGAAATGGAGGAGTTGACTCTGCGGCACGTCCACTCCAGCAGTGGCTTCGGTGACTGCGTTGGTCGTGCTGTAGTCATCATCACCCTCATTAACTTCTCCGGCTTCCGCGTTGTCGTGTTCTCCTTCCCCGTTACACTCGAGAAAAGCCTTGTTTTCCAAATCCTCCGTCACCAGTGCCGCATACACTTGCTGAGGTCCAACACGAACTACTAAGCCGCCCTATAATAAAGTTTCCAAAAATGATGGCAAGAATCTTAATATGAGGATCAGCATCATCAACAACATCGCCAGCAGCATCATCACCATTACTTCAGAGAATAACCCTTCCTCCTTCTTCAATGCACTTTTTTTTAGGAAAATTAACAGCCTAGCATCAATAATCTTACCCTCCCTGCGAGAGAAAGTTTTCATTTTTTATATCAAACTAAGCAAGAATTTACCTATACACAGCCTGAGTAGTGGAGTGAGTCAACTAAAATTCAAACTCACGATGAAAAATCAGAGGAAAACTCGGAACAACTACGGCTACTTATGTATGCGAGTCCGCAGGGAAATTAACGCCGTTCTCATTCACAATTTCGAAGGATTACTCACACACAAAGTATTGTGTCTATATCTTTTTCAACAACAACATATTACCCACGTACAACTTACACTGCCTCTCTCTCTCTCTCTCTAAGCTTACTGATTTTTCTAATTGCTAAGACTGGCAACAGCAGCATCAACAAGAATGGTGCTTTTCCCTTACCAAATTTTTAACGAAATTTAAACAAAATATTATGCAATCGTCAGACTGTCTCTGTTTCATTCCATCCGTTCACAAACTTTCTTCCATTTAATGCTCTCCCTCGTCTTGACAGATTGACTAAGATTATACTGTCGAACAGTGTGATTGTCCGTCTTACTCTCCTTCCATTTTTTTAGCTCACTTCCACTAAATCATGATTTATACTAGAATCAAAGTGTAGGAAATTCATCTGGTTTGTTGTGGTACGTACCTCCTCCCATTTCGAGCCAGACCTCCATTTTGAATGCAATCCAAGGTTGTACAACTCTCGATCGTGTACAATGGCAGGATTAAGATTGATCTCTAGCTCAAATAAACCAGGGTATGGAGTAGTGATTAGTATCCGCTCGTTGAAACGTAGAACATCCTGTTGGGATTCCAGGTACATAAAACAAAAAACATTTTAGTCACACTAAAGCATTTTATTCTTTGCAGAGTCTCTAACCGAAAACCAATTCAATAATCAATAGTTTAATACAAGGCTGCTCTTTGCCTTGCTACTCTCAATCTCAATGCTCACGAATTTACCCTTGGATTCCCACATTTTATGAGCAATATAAGATATATTTGTAATGAAAGATAAATGTAAAAGGTAGGAAGCAACTGTAACATTAATATCATCATCATCATCATCACCCTGATACTCCAAATAAGTATCAGTAGAAGAAAGCCTAGTAATGAAGAAAGAAAGTAGAAAATGGGAGAGCTTAAACAATGTAGCAATGTTTTTCCAACTCTTCCTGCCAACGCTTTACACGATGAAGATGATTTGATGAGAGAGCATCATCGGCAACAGGAGGGAAATAAAAAGGAAGCAAAGTAAGTAAGTATTGATAATGACGGAGCACGAGTGAGGGAAAGAGGAGAGAAAAGGATTTATTTTTCTTCTTCACTACTTATGTGATAATATTATCAAACGGGAAGCTAAGCTTCCGAAAAAATTGTTAATCAAGTCGTAGCCCTCCACAAAAAAAAACTTACTACGTTTCTTCTCCCTTTAAGCCGAGAGAGAAAGTTAGGAGAAAGTGAAGCAGCAAAGGAAAATACGAGAGAACTCACTCTGTATTAAGAATAGTAAGGGGGTGTTTAAGTAGATTTTTCTACTACTAGAGCCCATAGCCGCAGTGTATTAAGTTGTGCATCCAAAAAGAACTAATGATAAGCTACAATATCGTCGGGTGCCATATTATATGCCCAACCATGATATATAGATGACGCGAGAAGTAAAGAGACAAACTTTGACTACTTATAGCTTTATAAAAAATGGGCCCATTAATCAGAATGGTGCACCATTCGAAGGATCATGAAGTATAGACCAAACTAGATACTTATTGGAAGACTTGATTTTATTTACATTGGTCATAGGGATGATTACTTAAGACAAGTTCCAATACAACTTTTCCCAACAAATGAAATGTTTAATCGCGAAAATTTTATAACCGGCTCATACACTTATGTAAGTACATGACCCAATCCTTAAGTTGAAAGTGTGCCTTGTCATATTATGTTCAAACATTTTTTACACCTTCAATCAATAGGGCACCATGGCGGTTGAAAATATTTTTACAAATTGAATGACTTTGTAATTTATAAACACACTAATTTAAATGGTGTACTGTAACGCAGTAACGTCAGCCAGTGGTAAGAGTTTGTCATTTCCGGATTGCCCATTTATAGTAGGTGCCGAGCGTTCCTTCAAAAAATACTTTAATTCAATCTGCGTTTTATGGCGTCATTGTCAAAATTTAGCAAACAATTTGTTCTCCCGGAATTTACGTTTCTGTATCCCAACTGCGCTCGGTCCAAGGAAATTTTTTGTTAAGTAGCATTACGTAAAGCCAAGTGTATGGTGCATGTTTTCAAACCGGTGGCTTGTCGTTTTCTTTTTGCGCTTTAATGTGATAACATTAAATCTAAAAATTATACCTCAAATTTTTGGGCATTAGGAAAACCGACTTTTTGACACGACTTCAATCTCTACGTATGCTGCCGTATGGGACGAAGTCAGAATTAAGACTGAATTACTTTTCTGTACAGTTTTAGTTGATAAATCAGAATAAACCATTGTTTATTTTCCAGGGCCCACCTATGCGTCCTGGCGGGCGTCTGTATCTTGTCTCTTTACTTCTCGCGTGATCCTTACACTCTTGTAATCTGAACTAAACTTAAGGGATACAACGCAATCTTTTATAATTCGGTTGGCGTTGGACAAAAAGAGCAATGTATAGATAGATAGTTGGTATATCCGAAAAAACACACTTATACAAGTACCGTTGACCGTTAAAATGTTGTGAGAGGAAAGATTTTTGGAAGTCGTAGTCAACAAAAGACTTTAATTCCCTCCCGTTTAAGAAAGTTACGTCAGATAAGAAGATAGGGGACCAGTGCATGAGAATGTATGAATCGAAGGGAGGTACTGGCATTGAAAACATTTATTCATTGCACTTTAATGCCTTCAGCACTAACTAGGTAACTTCAGTGAGCGTGTGTGCAGTGCTATACGTTTTTTTTCTGTCAATACATCAAGATAATAATGTAGCTTTATTGATGCATCATGTTCCTGTCAGCTTCAACATACACAAAGATGACTAAAATGGGAGGAAGCAGCTTACCATAATCTCCAGTTCGGCCATCACATTTATAGGCCCTTCACGCAAAAGAATGGACATTTCCAGATTGTACTTTACGTCAATTTGAGCCAAATGTAATGTTGTTCTAACGGTGGGATAAACAACTGTGTCGATTTCCAGTGTAGCTTGTCTCACTGTTGAAAATCCGCATTCCTCTTCTTTTTCTGAGGTGCCTCCTTCCAGCCTGTAGCCGGCCTTTACAATAAATGTATAATATTTTGTTTCAAAAGCATATTTGTATTGATTAATGATCATCAGCATTCCTGTAATTATCGGGTTTCTTGAAAAAATAGTTTGGAAAACTTGAGTGAGACTTTTGAGAGTTTTTGAGTGCTCGTGGAAAAGTGTGGAATGGTAGCAGTGTAACACTTTGAGACATAAAAATTTTACGTACTTAAACAAAGTTTTGCAGTGTTGTGTGTTGGGCCGTAGAGCAGAGCAGAGCTGACCTTTTTGTTTTATAAAAAACTTAGTGACTTTTAAGCGTGACCTAGTTAATGCCTTCCCATTATTTTTCATTAATTTACCTTCATTTCATGCTAAGTACGTGTACCTAACATTTTATACTTGTGCGTTGTTATTTATATTGCGGTTTGGTGGTTGTATTCCAGTTTTTTCTTCGCTTTCCCGTCGTCGTCTCCCATTTTCGAGGTCACTCTCAAACTTGGCGAGGGAAAAGAAAAGGAAAATAGTCACGCAACATGTACTCTCTCCAACTCCCTCCTTCTTTTGTTTACAATATATGAGCATGCAAAACGTGTCAAAGGAAATTATATTCCTCATAATATTTGAAACGTTGCTAGATAAGTGATTCCTTGCATATAACGGCGTGTGTGTATACTTAAACCCACATCCGCTCCATTCCAGCTCTCTTTCACCTTCACCCACCAAGTCAAGCTAGAAGAATCATGAGCGCTCGCAAATAAAAACTTATTTTTCTTTACTTTACTTCTTCTTTATGACTAGATTTATAGAAGTTTTCCACATTTATGGAGATGTGTTTATATGTATGCCTAAGCCGTATTTCGTAGAACGTAACACATATGGAATTTGAGATAGAGGTACGGTCATGTCGTGCCTAATAATGAATAAATAGAAATGCCTAAAACTGGAAAGGAGTGAAACGCCTTTCTTTATCTTGAGGAACTGTACTTTTCCAAACATTTTACAAGCCACGCTGATCCAAATGCTACTATAGCTACTACAGCCGAACACACAACCTCTAATAATATTGTTCTATTGGGGCAATGGGAAATTAGGAGCAAGTTGAACTGCTGAGGTTACGTTACATGTGAACCTTACCTGCTGCTCATCAATCCATCCACTAATTTGACTGTAATATGTTTGCGGATCATCCCAAGACTGCTTAAGGAGACCACCAAACGACTTGGCTCCTTCGAAGGGAGTGCTTCCATCGAGTCGAATGTCAAAAGATGTCCAACTCTCTATGACCCACTCACTTTTCGCGCTAATTCCGTCTTCATTCAGTTCCAACTTGATTTCTGCAAACTGTCACATGATAAAATTAATGAGGAACATTACCATTTTCACATTTCCCTCACATGAAAACCTTCATTTTGGAGTATGAGAAAAGCGATAAATTTCCTTTTGAGCTCCCGTCGCATCGACTTCTTCTTTTTGTACACTACCAACCACACAAAAGGAAGAGTCTCCGCTAGTTCACACATATGCATGTATGTAATATGATGTGTAATATACAAAGTTAGAGAAGAGGATGTAGAGAAAATTGCCAAAAGCCAAAATGCAAGACACATACAAGCTTTCACAAGATTAATGTAAAATTTCTTGGGTTGATTGTGAAGCTTAATGACGAAAAATGATTTGGCATGGGATGGCATGGTACATGCATGCTAGTCTTGTTCCTTAAACTGACAAAATATTATTGTCATGGTTCTCTAAAAGATAAATCAAACAAAGAGGGAGAAATGGAAGAGAAAGAGAGATGAAAAATTGTGCTAAGGCTTAGTAAAGCTCCTTTTCCTCTTCTCCACTCCTCTCATGACGGAAGGGATAGGGCAAGGCCGAAGAAAATTAGAAAAGCTGCTTGTGCCGCATGCTAACACTTTTTTCTTCATCATCTTCCTGTGGTGGCCGTGCCGTGATTGAAGTGGGCATGCATATCATCGTCGTGAACAACAATGCACCTGATATTTAGTTAGTGTGTGTACTAACTAATACATGAAAGTAATAATACACCCGGGAGACTATAGCGTGATAGATAAGCAGCAACAGACACCATTTTTACCTGAGTCCTATCGATCTTGGCCAATGTGTTAATATTCTTGACAGGCATCCAGGGACTTGAGAAAGTAAGGTAGATCTGGAACTCTTCCCATGCCAACGACTCAAACCCAGCTTCAAGTCCTATAACGACTTGAGGCCAACCTAATTGGCATGCTAATCGAGAGTTGTCCCCAATGACGTAGCTAAAACTGCCAAATATTTTGTCATACTTTGGATTCGACGTGGTCATTTCGAAACCGAGAGCTCCATCCTCTTCAAATCTTGGCGTGCCTGCTCCCAAACAAGAGGAGAGAAAAGGGGAGAGAAGAAGAGAACAATAAATTTTGAGAGAGGGTTTAGGTGATGATGAGCTGACATGTCAGAAAATATTTTGACAGAGGAGCTAAAGAAGAGCGGCATAGTAATTATCTTACAAAAGCGACTCTTTTTTTTATTTACTTGCTTGCGAGCTAAAGTGCCACGCCAGCATACGATACCACCACGTATCTTTTTACATTTCATAAGCCATTACTTTTCCATATCACTTTATAAGCCACGTCATCTCATCTCATTTCATTGCGGCCACTTTAGCTCCAAACTTTTGCCAAAGTATTTTCCACCAGATAAATGCATTTAGTATAAGAGTAATATACTCATACGTGCATACGCTCCACTCATATATATAGTTATAATGTTGGATGTACTCCTAGAGCTAATGTGGAATATGAGCTTTTTACCTGTGATGGAGACAGAATACTGGAAGTTTTCAATGTAGATGCCAATCAGTGCCATCACATCTTTGTCTTCCTTCCTACCCAGAATTGCTTGGAGGTCCATATTTTGGTAGCCGACAAATGGGGTTTTGATGTGAAGCTCTACTCGAGTTGACAGAAGATCAGAAAATGATTCTGGGAGAACCAAGTGGCTCGTCACGCTAATTTCCCTTTCATTTGGTAGCTACAAAATACAACAAGATGTTTCCTCTTCATACAACATATTACTCAAAATACGACACACATTAGCTTCAGATATCTCTCCCTATTTCAACTTCCTACTTATATCAGCACCAAGCAACATGATCGCCGGAGCAGTTTGCTGCTCGCGAAACAGCAAGGCAACAACTTTTCAAAGTCACTTTCAACACACGGAAACGCCAAACAGGAGTGAAGCACATAGACTTGTGTATTCATCCCATAGTTCGAACATTAAAAGCACTTCTTCGTTCCTTATCAACTTTTGTTACTTTTGTGAACCATCAAAATATCTCATAGCTCATAGTTTATGCCTATACGATCCATAAAGTACAGAATAATATGGTCTTGATTGAGGCTCATGTATCTACGTACCTGAATATCCAAATCAGTTTTGAAATTAATTGAACTGAGCTTTGAATGATGCAGATTTAGACGCAACGCTTCCAGCCCACCCACAGTAGAACTGAGGTTGCCTTCCAGCCTAAATCTGTACTGTGATGGACTTGAAAATGTGGCGGATGCTTGTTCATCCACGTCCAAAGGCTGAAGATTGGATTCGACAACGGCAGAAAGGGTTTGATCGCCTCCCCAATATCCGCTCATGTCCACAAGGCATTGTTTTCTCTCGTTGAACAATTGAACACTTTAAAGGAGAATCGAAATAAAAAATTACAGAAGCATCTAATGCAGTTGAGTGGGAACAGAATAATAAAGGAGGTTGCAATTGAATCATAACAAAAATACAGTATAGAAAGCTAAGCAAAACATTGTAAAGCAACCCCAGATCTTGTTTCAAATTTATTAGGATTCTGAAAGCATCGCAGCGAGTCATATTTTACTAAAGTTGTCTGTCTGTCCGCTCCTTGTCACATACTTCAAAAAATAAAGTTTAAATTTCAATTCAAAGTTTCGTTTGATTTGCCTTGAATTCAGAAAGGTCATCTGATCTCATTACCAACTGAGATGCTTAAGCTCATCGTATGTAATCACAAAGAGTGCATTACATAGCCTTTTTAAATAGTAGTTGTTGAGTCTGAAAATAGTCGCTAAGTTTTCAGCTAGGTCGGCTTCCAGCGGGTTTATTGATTAATAAAACAACTAAATATTCAACAGCTTGGTTTGGTTTCAGAGTAAAGGGAGAGAATAAAGGAAAATTGTACATGAAAACGCACTTTGTTGCCTTACCAGCAAAACACGGTAAAAGTGCTTATAATAAGTATTACCATATTTTTAGATAACTAAATTAGCTTCCCCCCATTTTAATCAACTTTCTTGATGCCTATCTCATCATCAGAGAACGAACTTGTTAAGAAGCTTTGTGTCTGTCTGAATAATAGTCTTGACCAATTCCAACTTTTAAGTTAAACTACTTTTGGTAAATACTTAGCATTGAGTCACTGGAGATGTCGTAAAGCCACATAAAAAGCTCTAACTAGAGAAAATGAAACTGTAAAATGTAGTCAAATCTCAAAATCTTATTTTTAATAACTATTTATCTATCCATACATACTATGCAAATTATATAGCATCCACATGTTCACTGTTTCCCTTTACAACGCTCAGAGAAGAATCAACAAAACAAGTTTAAAAAATACGAAGCATTATCCACCAGCGGGAAACTATTTACATAGTTGGCTACATCTTGTAAATATTGCTTCCGGAACGTCATGTAATGTCATGCAGATTCGCGTACTTATTTT
>JAQGAP010001771.1:0-18071 GCA_034697805.1 Orchesella bifasciata
GCATTTCAAGAAAAATCAAATTAGATGTTGTTGGAAAATTTAGCTTGCAGATTAAATTGATTATGAACTTACCAGTTTCGTTTTCCCTCGTCTTTGCTTTCTCCCGACATGCTTGCACTTAATACAGATGCAAAACACTTGTGTATTTCGTTCCTTTTGCTATTTGGAATGATTCCGTTTAGTATCAAATCAACAAGATATCTACATCCTTCCACATCCAGGTGAAGTATGAAAGATACTCAATCTACATGGAGAAAAGAAGATCTCGTCGTCAATATTCTTGTCTTTCATATATCATATATATATATTGTACACTTTCCTGCGTATATCAACACCTTGGATAGGGGGCAACGTCCTTGAAATGCAAGTGGGAGAGAAATCGATATTTCTGTCGGCAGAGCAGAGTGACAACGACTTTCTCCTCATTCCAAATTCTCACATTTTAGCCATAAAAATGAAAGCCTGTTGCACTCACACAAGCACAGCTCACAGATCTATTTTTTCTCTCTATTTCTATGATAAACGAAAAGGTACGTCAACCAAAACTGATGGGCTGAGTTGCCTTTGTTGCTTTCAGGACAGTATGGAAAGAGAAAAAGGATGCCATGGTCTCAGACAGTTGATTTTCTAGCTCTGTTTGATGACAGTATGACTTTAATTAGGATCATTAGTTTTCCCCGAAATTTAAAATTACTAGTTTATTTCATGCTCACTCTCCTTCCAACATAGGTATAATGGAGTTCAAATCATTTACAATATTGTTACATTACATTATTAATCATGAAACGTACATCACTCGTAGGTGTGGTAGAAACATCATCGTTCATATTTGCACGGCATTACAATATGCCCGTGACCATATACTTCAGGTGTTCTTTCATAATATAGTAGACATTTTTAGGTTTGATTGGTTACAAGGTTTGCTGAATGTAAAGAATGCATTCTTTACGTTCAGCGTTGAGTATAACATTCGAATGTTGAGGCCCAATATAGTTTCCTAAAAATTATCTTTCAACTCCATAAAGTTATTCAATAAAAACTTTCCGAATGAATAATTTAGTCTCATCTCATACTTCTGTCATACATCTGTCATAATGTATGTATGTATATCTTTAGGTTGAGTTTCAGTTATTCGTCAAATTTTAAGGGAAAAACGAAAGCTACACTATTTGCTGACAATAGTCACTAGAAGTTATTTCCAATGAGATATGAAGAAGATGCACATTAGCTACATGTTTGAATTCTGATAAATTTCTGTAAAATAGGTAAAATATGTAGACAAGGAATAAATTAGCCAATTTCGAAAATGAAAATTATTAACAAATTTGAAATTTAAGTATTTGTCTTCCGTGATCGTTTTTGCTAATGTCAAACCGTTGAGAGTGGAAGCAAAAATTGGGCAACTGGTGTTAATTTCATCTTATAATAAAAATTACGTAATTAAACATTCATTTATCGTTTCTATACATATAGCTTTGATGTATGTGTGTACATTCACAATTTACTGCGACTAGTATCTGGTACATCTGTATAATGTTTGTTGCAAGTTTGTTACATACAAATATTGTTATTTCAAAGACATACACTATGAAATAGAAAATAATTTTTTTGTCACAATGACATATTAAAAAGTTTTGAAAACAGTCCGTTGGCATCTTTCCTGAAATCCTCCCCACGAAAGTAGTAAATAACAAAGTTCATTGAGCAATTAAGCGCATTACAAAAATTCCACACTAAAGCCAGTTCCCTATAATGATTCCCCGTTGCAACCACCAATAAAAATGCAACAAACGATCCAATATTGCAGAAAAACAGAAAACTGACGACAGGGAGAAACATCTTAACGGGTTGTAGCTTTTTCTGTTGTGTTGAGGTAAAACCATTTCTGGAATGCTGTATTTGCCTCATCTTAAAATATGAGAGCAAATTAATGATTAGCAATATTGGCAGTGGTACCAATAGGTCAACGTGGTCATTTATTCTACGCAAGGTTTTATGCCAGAAATTATACCATTTTTCTCGTCTCAAAAACACGTATTTTAAACCACGTAAACTAGGAATATCAAATTCAGATTTGTTGTAGAGGTTCTTCGTCGGATATATATTTCCTGCGCGTGGGATGTTGAGTACGATAGCAATTAACACAGCCAGAAGTGGTAGCAGCTTTACTATTGTCCAACTAAACCAGGCCTTAGCGCGCAAGGGATATGCTAGTCCGACGTAACAGTGTATGTTGATGATTACTGTCATAAAGTACGATAAGGAGCGACTCAGAAATACTACGAGGCCTGATATCCAATAAAAGTAGCTGGAAGGGAGACTGTCAAACGCGTTCCAACCCACTAAAAATTAAAGGGATTAATAGTCACCAGTTTAAAAATTAGAAATAACCTATGTATGTAGTTATAAAACATCGACCAATTTGATGAGAAATCCGCCAATTCAAAAATTGAAATATGCTAATTCCTTACCTGACCATTTAATCGTCTGAATTAGGCTATGTAGTAGAAACGTGGATTTATAAATTTTCATTTAAAAATCTGAACGGGAATTAGCATTTTAATTATCAATTTAAATTTTGACTTCTTTTATTGTACTGTCATTTAGTTTTGCTTTCAACAGCCGACGCATTTGTTTGACAAAACCCATTTTTTAAAAATTGGTCGTCAGTTTTAACTAAACCATTTGTGATCTTCAAAATGGGAATTCTTATGTGTTTAATCTATTGTAACCGTTTGATTTTGAATTTGGTGTTGTTAAATGTATTTAAAATAAGCATTAGGCTGGCATTTGAATAATTTTCAATAATTTTTTTAAGTTACGTCAAATCTTAACTTACTGAAACAAAGTACAACAGTGCTTGTAGTGAATATGACAGTTACGCAGGTACATGAATCAAAAACTGCCAAATAGCAAATGAGGAAATCGAATTTTCTCTTGTTGTAACCTCTGCTTTTAACAACCATGATTATTAAAATGTTAGCTGCAGCACCAATGGTTCCTGAAATTGAAATTTTATGTTACTAGAGTAAATAATTTAGTTAATCTGAATTTTTATAAAGTAAAACTGAACCAATGAAAATTGTGAGGATCCAAATACACACACAAATGATGTGACTTGTTCCACTAGTATCACTCATGGGTTCTCCAGTGAAGAATCTCGCTGGTGCGTCACATTCTATGCAAAAGGTTTTGTTCGTACCTGAGCATTCAGTGTGACCAAAATTAGGTAAATCGATATTGAAACAGGTCACGAAACCTAAAATAACTATTGTTGTCTCGTTGCCCATTTTGTTAACTTCCAACTATTGACCATTGACACCGTCTCTTCGCTTGCCCAAAAAATTCAAATCTTCGACCAATAAAGCTGCTGTACGCCTTCATTTGCGTGTGGGCGTCAATGAACCTTGTGGGGAACTTCGATAAACTTTACTATATTTAATGATTTGCTACTAATATAGTGCGTTATTACGCCTCTGCCAACTACTACGAAGATAAAAGAAAAAGTGGCATCCCGAATTGGCGGAGAGAGCTCAATTCTTACCAAATACGATTAGGCTATATGTAGAAAATTGAGCACGGGAGTGCCAAATTACTCGCAAAACGTTGACACAACTGTCTGTGATCATAGAATGGGCTTACGTTCACATGTATTATTTGCATGATGAAGAAATGTGGTCCACTTGCAAACAAACCAACCGTTATCAGGGCGAGACATGGAACAAGTATAGCAGAAATGTCGGCATTTAACTTTTGTGTTTTAAATACAAATCTGACGTAACTTTGATTTTCCAAGTAACGCATTTAACAAATTCACATTAAAACTTGTAACATTGCTATCAGGGTGTATCTTTATTCATAAAAAATTGGTACAATTGCATTATGTACAGGCTGCGTTTAGGTTGTCTATGGAAATCAATGTTCGTTCCATATGCGTGCTCCAAGATGAGTCAAGCATGAGCAATAACCATTATCCGTACACATAATGACTAAGATTATGAGTAAATGATGTCATTCAATAACCACAAAATGACTTGTATCGGTGGAATCATATGAAACATTTTTTGTGTAAAAACATTATGCAGTTTCAATCATAATATAATAATATGCATTTATTCAGAAATTCGAAAATTAGCGACTGCATTCCAACTTGTGACTTGTAATAAATTCAAAAGTTGGCTATTCAAAGAATACCAAAATATGATTGCTTGTATAACTTCCCTAACCATGCAAAATATCCAGCAATTATTCCTTCATTAAAGGTGACAGAAAATCAGGAAGATCACAACAGAAAGAAATATTTTTGAAGTCTTACCCTGCTACCATGCTCATTGGAATCCAGATCCATTCTCAACTTCTTTAGCTGCTTTATCGTTTAAAAGTTGAGATCATTTGTAAACTAATGTATGAAAAATTTATATTGTATGAGTCAAAAATATTTCGTGCTATACTTGAAATACTACTTGTTTTTATAGTTATAACCGCTGACAAAGAAAAAAATCTATTTGAATCCTTCGTCGGACAATCTTGACTGAAGTTTTCTTTATCATGTCCAACAATGTTGAGACTGATAGTCGGTCATTCATATATATATTTTTTATTTGTCTCACTTCACATTGCAATTGAGTCAGCAACTAGCTACTACTTTTCGCTTGTCGTTAGTATGGACTAGCTAATGTCCTTAAAAACGTGTGTTCTGTGTAAAAGCAATAATAATACACTATATCACATAATTTAATTTATGTGTTACATATAAATACTTTGTTTGGAATACGTTTAAATATTATATCAATTACAGCGTAAATTTGGTTAAATATTATATAAAATATTGGCAGCCGGAATATTGCACACACTGTCGTGTCACGCAAACACAAATATTTTGTACTCAATACACAACTATCATTTGTTTTGTTTTGTTTGTTTGAATGTTTTTGGGTTTGGGTTTTGGTCTCTGCGGCTTATGTGAAGTGTGGTTTCGGTTTCCGTTTTTGGATTGCCTATTGAGTAAGAACATAGATTCAATCGTCCCTGTCCAATATCTGTGGGCAGGAACGAATTAAACTTGTAAAAAATTTCACAATCTAAAACTTGGCCCATTTTTATGTGGTTAACTTAAGAATCAATGCCATAATGAAAAATTCCAAGTAATTTGGAGTCCAAAATTTACATAAAAAACTTACTATAAATCTATTAACTCCTTCTACCACTAAAATTATTATTAACTTGTAAAATTGACTAACAACTGCTTTGTATCTTTCCTAAACGCGTTTGCTCTTGTGTAGTAGATAATAAAATTTGCCGAGGAATTCAAGGTATTAAACAACAAACATGCTAGATACACTTCCCTATACAAAATTCTATTGTAATATACCATCATCATAGTTAAAATCGCTCCAAAGTTACAACAAAGGTAAAAAGTCACAACCGGAAGAAACATTTTTACCGGACTGATTGCACTGCTTCTCATTGAACTGAGGCTCTTTCTCGAATTCCTGAGCCTTTTAATTTTTCGGTACATGATAAAATTGAGCACCCACAAGGTTGGAATAGGTAACGTAAAGTCAAGCTGGTCCTGAGCCATGAACGCTCCCTTTTCATACAATCTTAAAACGGATTTTCTCCATATCGAAATATATTCTATTTCACGTAAGCTTGGTATATCCAGTCGTCCATAATCATGCTTATGCACGTAATCAGATGCGATACGGGCAATATTGAGAAGAATAGCGATAATTATGACGAGTAACGGCACTATCCGTATTTTCTTCCAAGTAAGAAATTCCCTTGTTCTAAACGGATATGATAGTCCAAAGCAGCTGTAAAGGGTGATGAAAACTGTCATCTGAACAGATAAAGTTCGGCTGAACATTACGGTAATTATGGCGATATGTACAAAATACACTGCTAAAGGTCCTCCGGGATGAATCCATCCCTCTGAAAACCACGGAAGGTGACAATTACGAAGAATTCAGTTTTTTTAATTAGTATAAATCAAAACTTACCGAAACAGATTATAAGACTAGTAGCTGAAGCCATTGAGCTGATTAGCGCAATCATATCAAAAACGGCAAGGGCAGAAAATAGAAATGCAAATCTTCTTTTATTATTTACTCTCTCTTTCAAAACGAGGATTATTAATAGGTTTGAAGCCAAACCAAAGGTCCCTAAAATTTTTGAAAATTGTTATATCTTTCAAACTAAATAAATTAAATTTAAGAATGCATTTTTATTACCGACTAAGAGGACGATGAGCCAAATAATAAAGGAGATAAAATGTCCCCATCCGGCAGTATCAGTTACAGACTCCCCGGTTAAAAACCCTGTTGCTACGTGACATTTAACGCAGATATTAGTATATATTCTGGAACAATCTTGACCAGGTACCTGGCCACTTGAATTTCCTTGCTGAGGTACGTCAATAATGAGGCAACCGTACATTGTCAGAGTCTCTATAAACGTTTGATTATCCATCCTTCTCCTGATCCTGATTTCGTCATGATGTGTGACACTTTCATGAAGACATTGCAGAATATATCTGTGGAATAAATTTTCGCAGTTGCTGAAATGCGGTGGATCTATCTAAAGTGAGAAAACCAAAGAAGTATGACGTGATGGAAAAACAAACACACGCAGCATTTATCTGATTTGGTACGTTTGTGGCTTTTCAATCCCATAATTTCCGATGCGTATTGCGTATAAATCAATATTGGTATAACAGAAAAGCAGATGATACGCATGTGCGGTAGTGTACTTTTAGGTTTGACAAGGTTTTCCCTAATCTTTCTATCACGCATATCCAAATTTAGTATATCCATACAGTATAAATGCCAAACGGGATTGCAATGTTTTTTAAGGAAAAAAGATGTTAAATCGGTTTTACTCGGCTTGAGTATATTTTGATAATCCAGAATTTCTTTGTTAACTTTAATTCATTCATTAGTCTGTTTAGAAAATCTTATACATTATAAATGCTATTTTATACGCAGAATTCATGGTTAACATTCATTCTTCCTATATCATATCGTTTAATGTTATTCATAATGTTACTGCTAAAACAATTATAAGCTCATAATTCAAGTACAACAGGCAAATCTCTCCAATGCATGCTCTACAAAAGGAAATTGTAGTTATTGTAGTATAAATACAGTACGAAAATAGCCAGGCAAACGCAACCCACAGCTAAAGCCACAACAAGGGTGATAAAAATTGAGGAATTGTTATTGCTGAAGCACTTTGTGTCATTGTCAAGATTTAACGGATTAATTTCATCAATTGAATTTTCGTCAACCGGTTCCGTGTTTTCATGGTCCGTATTATCTATATTATTGTGTTTTAAAATTTAAGAAAATTGCATTTAAATGTTCGTAAGCAAAAAACATTTATGCTCTCAAAAAACACTTTACCTTTAAAATGAATCGTCTCAAAGAATGAGTCTTCGCTAATATTAACTTCAGTTTTGTTCTTGAGTTTCCACCACGCGCTATATGAATATAGGCGGAGTCTCTTAAAACTAGTTGTTCCCATCTTATCCGGAGTAAACAGCGTGTCAAAAGCCTGATACAGGATGGTTTGCACTTTCTCCTCTCTTGCAAACTCGTTCAAAATCCGCCAGCAATTCGTCACATCCTCTAGAGTAACCGGGGAAACCACAGTTGAGCACGCCATAGCAATTTGAAATTCTACATGAGAATAATTGCTCCTGATGGATTCCGCGCATATTTTCCATTCTCTAAATTGCGAATGAAGTATATAATCCGTGTAATAACCTTGGAAAACGCGAGTCAAACTAATGTCCACAATAACAACATTGACCCACTTGCTCACCGCATGAAATTTGCGCTCGAGCCCATAACAATCATCTATAGAAACAAGTATAGCAAGACGAACATCAACGCTCTGATTTCCTACAACGTTTTCTAGTGTCACTGAAAATGTGTTCAAGTCCCAGCCCCATTCCTTGGTTTCATAGCTGGAATAAGCAATAGTGCTCACGGTTCCAGGGTAAATTTCATTCGCTTCCTTAGCAACTTTAAGTGACTTTTCCAAATTCGCTAATGGGAATGGAGTTTCGTCCGCTCCAAAATATCCGTGAGCTTTCCATGAAATTTCGTCATCACGATGAAATGTTGAAATGAGTTTGAAAGGCTTGAAACCCGGATGATTTTGGTTTTCTTGGTTCATTTTGGCAACAATGGAAGCTATCCATGTCACGTTTGCTGAGTGGAAATCAAGCAAGTACGGCATGTAGCTAGTCATGATAGTTGAGAATCGGGTAGAAATGAGCTTCAACATTGACCGTACTTCCGCCTCACTGTAAAACTTAAGGTCGGGATAGTAACGAACGCGATGGTCAAAAAAGATGGCTGTGTAATCATCCATTATTGTTTCATTTTCAGCCGTAAATCCAACTTGGGGTTTTTCTGCGCAATACAAATCCATTGTTTTATCAGTTAATTTTTGTAATTAATTACATAATAAACAGCACATTTTACCATCCGCTTTTGAAATGAAAATGTCATTTACTGATTCCGCATATACATCTTTGCTGCGCCACCATCCCACACTTTTGATATTCGGAGGTGACCATCTGTCAAAGGCTTGGTACATGATTACTTTGCGGTCTTTTCGTTTCGCCCAATCACTCATCAGCTGCCAACATTGAAGAAAGCTGGACACTTCAAGGTAGTCTCGGTTCCGGGGTGGATTACAAACGACAATCGGGATGAGTTCCACCTTTTCATTCAATTGTTTGATCCTTTGCTCGCAATCCAGAATGGAATGAACTTGGAGTTGATGCTCCTTCTCCGCATCCAACTCTCGGTGATCTCTCACTTGAACAATTGGCACTATTAAATCAACATATTTCAAAATCTCTGGGAGAAATCCCGTCTCATTTTCATAATGGCCAACTGCTCCACTGCAAAGTAATTGTTGCACAATGATCCCCACTTGATAGCCATTTTCTCCACGAATTTTTGAGTAGTTTCGCAACATCCCTGTTGATTCTTTATACCACCACTCATTGGAGGCACCAATGTCCCAGATCCTGTTGGAATGGAGAAGTAGCGTGTCCACCGTTCCGGGGTGAATTGAGTTTGCTTTATCAGCATGCAGCTTCCCATATTCCAGAAGATTTGGGAATATTGGAAGCCCAACAACCACCTTTAGCTTATTAGTGCTGTTTTTGTTGTGCTCAGCAGCCATCAAAGCAATTGCAAAAGTGCTGTTCTCTATCGGTTCAACTAGAATTTAGGAAATTGAATAATTTTAAATTTTAAATAAATTAAATATTATATTTAACATGGTTTTTAAACTCGTACTTGGATCATCCCGGTAAGCTTCTCTAACTGCGCTCGTTACAATTGTACCAAAAGTTCCTGAAACGAGATTGATCAGTTGCTCCTGGTTGCTTTTGTTAGACATAAAACTCTCTGACCAGATCGGCGAGTCAAACCAAACTGAAACATGATCTCTGTCCAAGGTGTAACTTTTATTCTGTCCCTGCCCCAAAAATATTTAATTCGGTCATTTTTCAAGGATTGTATTGTACAAAAATGTATTCCCAAACTGTTGGCGCACTTACCAAACGCTGTGCTTCACATGTGAGGAGATTAACTAGAATTGGAATAGCAATACAGATCAACCTCCTCATTCCAATTACGCAAGCACAGCCACTTTTGATTTTTCTCGAGACCATCATCCTTGTAAATTGTGTGTGCATTGGCCTTACGCCAAAACTTCTCTGCCATACTCTCGTTTCATGTGGTTGAGTAAGTCGTTGCAACTTTTAATGAGTATTTACCAATGACGCGTAATGGGTTCATTGCCAAGCTGCTGGAAGATCATCTCAAATTTATCCAATTGAGATTATTTGCTTGGATTGGAGATGTGAGCTTGACAAAAAAATGAGACTGTAGATGAATGAAGCAATTGCTTGGAGCAAAAACAGATAAACGAATAAATGAAAGAATCTCACTCGAGAGTTCTCATTATTTTTATACGCACAGCCACAGTTGAGCTGATTTCATTTATGATTTTTCATCTTGGTCATCATCATGTCTTCGAGAGGTTGTTGTCGCCTATCCCAACCTAATTTACGCGTTCTTCTTCTCATCCACGTTGCATTGGGTTTCTTGCAGTTGTTCCCCGTGACGGTAAGACAGATTCACAAACAAAGGATAGTTTTTATATAAAAAATAGGAGTTAGTTATTTATGCTTGTTATTTATTTCTTAGAATTCTCAGCTTAATTTCACCTTGAGCAGAGCTCATGTCGGGGTATGGTTTGAGTCGCCCCTCCAAAGTAAATATCGATACACAAAGGAAAACTTGAGAGAAATGGTCAAACTTGTTGCTGGAACATTCGGAACTATTACAACCGCAACCCTGGACTCTTTTCCAGAAAGTAAGTATTATTTTGTTGTAGTTTGTCATGTCTCTGTGGAGTGAACTAGTTTGAAACTCTCTGTTTCTAATTATTTTTAGTTGAATCTTTGGGCTCATTAACCAACAGTTTGCTGCTGATTCCCAGCGTCGTGGCGGAACATAATCGCGAACAAGATGGTTTAATTACAGAAGTAATCTTGGCTGTCAACGTCTCATCTTATTTTTTTACAGCTAAAGAAATAGCTGACAGGGCCAATTCCATTTATCCAAGAACAGTCAAAACTCTCTTGCTACATGGCTACTCACTCGATGATCTTCATTGGGCAGATGATGATGGCCACC
The DNA here is from genome assembly GCA_034697805.1 of Orchesella bifasciata. Lineage (NCBI taxonomy): Eukaryota > Metazoa > Arthropoda > Collembola > Entomobryomorpha > Orchesellidae > Orchesella > Orchesella bifasciata. Next base: position 10,728 of record JAQGAP010001771.1, read on the forward strand.
TTATTTCACAATTCTTAAAAGATGCTCGAGAAGTTTTACAAAACGGCTCTCAAAACGGTTTCAACGCTCCATTCAAGCTGGGAGTGGAAATTTCAGGTTACATTCGTGAAAACTTGATTACTTTCAATCCCACTTTGTTTTCCCAAATTTTGGAAAATGTGGATTTGGTGGTGCTGCATTTGAGAGTTGAAGAGCATCCGTATCTCGAGAAAGATCCTAATGTGAGGCACAAGACGTTGTTGAATTCACTTGAACATAGTGAAAAGATTTTGAAGCGTTTGAAGCCAAACCTGGAGATAATTCCGTTGGTGTTTTGCACTCGCCCGAAAAACCGTAACTATTTGGAAGTTTCCCAGTTTCTACAATGCTGGCAGCTCATGAGCGACTGGGCAGTGGATAATAACAGGAAGGTTATCATGTATGAAGCATTTGATCGCTTTTACGGCCCATTTTCTCATTTTTCCCCTGAAAAATATGAACTGGAAGGGGTTGGATGGTGGCGACTGGTTTCAACAAATGTGACGGCAGTAAATGAATCCTCTTTTCGCGAAAAAGTCAAAGGTAATTCCTAAGCACCACATTTGCAAATCTTCGTAATAAGTTTATAAATTAATTAGTTTAAAAATCCATCTTTGTAGAGAACAAGCCTTGCCTCGAAGTTGGAGATAAAACTGGCGTTTATTTCGACCATCATGTTCGCTGGCATAAACCATTGGCAACTTATTCCCAACAGGAAGTTAAGGCAATGCTGGAGTTGGTAGCTACTCGATTCTCCACAATTCTTATTAACTACGAACATCAATATTTTCAACTCAATTCAAATTCCACTTGGGTTCTCCAAACGGTGGCCAGCTTAAATAAAGAAAATCAAAGAAAAGCATCATCATTCAAGCCGCTCACAGCTATTATAACATTTCAATGCTGTGAACACGAGAAACACGAGTCAAATTTGGAAGTGTCTTTAAAAGTGGCTCAATCAGCGAACGAAATATTTGGTGGGACGGTGTCGGCAATTGTATTCCACAAATTTGAGTTTTTCTGGTATGACAAGTACCCCTTTCCAGAAAAATGGGAACTTCTACAAAATATGAAAACGGAGTTTGAATTAAAGTTTGGAAACGAGACAAGCAATATTCCTCTCGGTATAATTGTGGACGTGTATGTTTGTCAAGCGTTGAGAAAACATTTCCAGTTGGTTAGCCAGTGGCTCAAGGTTGTAATTGTGGATATCACCGGCTCAGTTCACCCAAAAAAGTGGCATGCAGGGTCTCCAAGAGATGACATGGAATGGTATCCAGATTACACCCTTGATAAACTTATTTCTAATTGGACAAAGTGTCGAGACAGTTTTACTGAGGATTATCCAAAGCTGGACTTTCAGCTAGCGGTCGACTGCTCCAGAGTCGTGTCACGCAAATTAACCGCAGAGGATATGGTCCGATGTTGGGCAATCGTGAGTGAATGGGGAAGGCAGAATGAAGTGAAAGTGATTCTAATTCGTGCCTTTGATAAATATGGGATCCCAAATGTAAGTCGAAATCGTTTTAAGTGATGGAGAAGTAGAGAAAATAGAATGTTTTAGAGAAAACGGATATTTAAGCGAAGATTTCTCAATTTAAAAAGTTGCTAAATTTCATATTTTAAATGTCGGCCTCACTTAAAACGGCTTTTCTAGTTCTCCATCGCTTAAAACGCTTTCGTCTAATATCACGCCAACCCAAGAAATACGAAACGTATGATGCAATTGATGAAATCGGCTGGTGGAGGCTGAAGAGCAAAGCCGAAGTTAATATCAACAAGGCATCGTTTGTGGAGGCAGTTGAAGGTACATAAAAGTTTTTAATTAAAGGCTTAAAGGTGACTGATGTATAATCGAATAATGACATTTGTTTTTAAGATGTTCCATGGTACAACGCCTCGCATTGCGGTCAACCTTCAGATACAAACTCGAACTTGGCAGATGCGGTTCAATGTACCGGCGAAAGGAGTGATAACACACTATACATTGTTTCACTGGTGGGTGAAGCTCTTGTTTTCGTTTGTCTTATTGCGTTACTGTTGGATTTGTGTGCTGGTTATTTGCGCCAGCGGTCCACTGCGGAGAGTCATGAACTTCAAATTTTTGAGGAGTCATTGCTGTACCCAATTGAAAGGAATTAAAGTTGGGAACTTTTGCAAAATGATATTAAATTCTCATATCATCACCTTAATCACACATCGCGTTAACTTCGTCTCTACATTCGATATTCCTGATTTCTGGATTTAAATGGACATTGAAATCAAAGGGAAGAATCCGGATATACAAATATTATATCTTATCATGTATGTAAGTGTTGACAAATTGGGGTAATTTGGGAAACCTTTTTATCATCGTCTAACATTATTGTTGTGCGTTTTTCTCATGTCAAAAATGAAAATAAAGATGTTTTTACGGGAAAATGCTTTTAATGATTTACCGGAGATTTTTAAGTCAAGTCATAAGTAGTATAATAGTAAATTAAATTTTACTAGTAAAATAACTAACGAGTATTAAGTATTAATAGGCAATAGTTAAAAATATTAGAATGTGGCTAAATTTTAAAGCTTTAACTTTATGAGAAGCTATTTCATAGTGGACTATGTAGAGATAAAAAGTTGTCGCCATTCAGCAACCCAACGAAAGCGGAATGAATCCGTTCCTGAAACACAAATGAAATGGTTTCATTGTGGTCCTACTTCATACAAATAATCCAATGCCAACCATTTCAACCCTGCCCTTCAACAATAAAGTGAAAGGACAAAGCAGAAATGTAAAGGCTACAGGGATCATGGAAAGTTGTACATCTTTTTCAGCTACCTGCCAAGTCCCACCTCTAAACTAAAATCCGTTTTCTCGTAAAAATCCTTCAGCTGATGTAGTGGAATGAATATGTACGACTTTGACATTCCGTAAATGTCAATGCAGTCCCATTTCTTCTAATGACCCTTCCTTGCTCACATGAAAGGGTTTTACATGCACACATTTCTTCCTTGAATGCGACCGAACAACAACAATCCTCTCTTTCTAGAAGAGTATAGTGATTTTGCTACTCAAGCAAACTTTTCGTCTACCAACAGTTGTAATTTTTAATTCTACCATTCAAATAGTTTGAAGTGTTATAATTTCATATATAAAAATGTTGCTAATAGGGTTATGTCTCATATTTTATTCCCCGCTGCTGTGCTTGGGTCGCTCCGTGTCAACCGGAGAAGCACTGCATTCCGCTTGTGGACGTGATGATTCTGATTTGGATATTTGCAAACATAACCCCCTGCAACAGCAAGCTGGCTCTGTAAAACAGGAAGATTCGAACTATTGGTATAACGAGGCTCAGTCTTCTCTCCGAGAGAAAATTAAAAATCAGAAGGAAATTGAAAAGCTGGCAAAAAATGTCATATTTTTCATCGGTGATGGAATGGGAATCCCAACAGTCACGGCTGCCAGAATTTTTAAGGGGCAACAGGAAGGAAGTGCGTTTGGAGAAGAGGCTGAGCTCAATTTTGAACAGTTGCCGTATCTCGGGTTAGCCAAGGTTTGTTTCACTTTTTTCATCATCATTTTGTAGTGAAATGCATTATATTTCAATCGTAATTATATTCTGGGAATTTTTAGACATTTTGTCAGGATGCTCAAGTTGCAGACTCAGCATGCTCAGCTACTGCATATCTAACCGGAACTTTGGGTAGAAACAATCAACAATGCATGTATTTTTCAAGGGTTTTTTCTTCAACCTGTTTTATACTAATTAATGTACAATGGTTTGTGAGCAGGAAATATAGAGACGATTGGGGTAACTTCAGACGTGCTGCTGGGAGACTGCGTTGGCCAAATGAACAAGACACATCAAGTAACAAGTGCACTTGCATGGGCTCAAGTAAGTCCTTGACCTTGATGTCTTGACTTTTTATGAATTCAATCGCATTCAGCTATAATTAAACTGATTGTTTGCACACAGGCTCGTGGAATGTCTACCGGAGTAGTGACAACAACACGCGTAACCCATGCCAGTCCAGCAGGAACTTACGCGCATATTGGAGACAGGTATATTTAAACAAAATGTTTAGCTTTATATTAACAGCATTTTTTTAGTATTTTTGATGACTTTTTCAGAGACTGGGAAAATGACAAGATGGTAAAGGATGCTGGACAAAATCCAGATATTTGTGACGACATTGCGGAGCAACTAATTCTCGGTGATATTGGGAAGCGCATTAATGTAATTCTTGGAGGTGGCAGACGAGAGCTGACACCCATCACCGTGCAAGATGTGGAGTCTGGCCAGCTTGGAAAACGAACGGATGGTAAAAATCTGATTGAAAAATGGTCACAAACAAAGGATTCAGAGTTGGCGAAATATGTGTGGAACAAACAGCAGCTCCTGAGCATTGATAGCAACCAGACGGAATATTTACTTGGTTCGTCATTACGTCTATTTTTGTTACGAGAATTTGCTAATAAAAATAGGATTTTCAATATATGCTTAAAATGCAGGATTATTCAGCTACGACCACATGGACTATGTCATTGACGCAGACAAGAATGCTGATCCGAGTTTGGCAGAAATGACAAAAGTTGCAATTGATATTTTGAGTCGAAATCCCAAAGGATTTTTCTTGTTCGTTGAAGGTGGACGCATAGATCACGCTTTACATCTCAACTTGGCACAGAAAGCTTTCGTGGAGGCGATAGCGATGGATGAGGCAGTTTTGACAGCGATGGAGCGTACTTCAGAGCAGGACACCTTGCTTTTAGTTACTGCAGATCATTCACACGTAATATTAACGAGTTCAAATCATTTCCAATTATATTGCCATTCAGTAAACTATACATAATTGGTAAAGGTGATGACCATCAGTGGATATCCACCTCGAGGCAATTCCATTCTGGGGTTTGCAGGTGTTTCAGATGTGGACGGACTACCATATACCACGATCAGCTACGCTAATGGACCGGGTTACAAACATCCTGGGGCGAATGGAGAACGATATAACTTAACCAATGACCCATTATGTGAGTTAGATCTGCATTAGGTTTGACTTTCTCTAAATTCTTGCACAAAACATTATTTCTGTTATTTTTGGTTTCACCCAGTCGATCCCGAGTATCAACAAATGACAGGGCTTCCATTGAATGCAATTGAAGAAACACATGGAGGAGAGGATGTTGCCATTTATGCAAGAGGACCTTTTGCACATCTTCTAACGGGAGTGAATCACCAGTCTTTCATCCCTCACTTGATTGCCTACGCTGCTTGTTTAGATATTCCCATTAAAGGACAACTAAGGGGATCTCATTGTCCACCAAAATACGTTGGAGGAACTCCAGTACTTTTTGCAAATGGGTCGTTCATTCCTCCATCACGTCCTGTTATCACAAATCCATCGCCGATTAAAACTCGCTGATTTTTGTAGATCTTTGAATAAATACCATTACGCATTTAAAACTCACTTAAATTTATATTATGTGATTTTAGTAACAATTAAAGCTGTAATATTTCAGATTTTAAAAAGAAATGGGTTTAGAAAATGTTATATAATCAGCATAATTAAAAATCCAGTGCAAATTGTAAGTTACACGACTAACTATTACGCTCGTTTCATCAAATTTAACATAAAGATTTGTTGAGTTTGGTTGTTTGCCAGCATATCATCATGCATCATGCACGACCTCGGCTTTGCTGCATCTCGCTGCAATGGGGAATACTTGCATCCACTCAAATACATATCTCTCCGATATGGTGTAATGGTTAGCATAGCTGGCTTTCACCCAGCAGATCCGGGTTCAATTCCCGGTATCGGAAGTAAATTTTTGCTTGTGTGGATGGAACTTTTTATGCATTAGGATGCATTATATGCTCAAATTATTCAGTTTTTGTTCAGTTTATTTTAAGTGAACGTCGGAATTTGTATTTTTGCTGTTAAATATCCCAAATAATTCTGATAACGAGTGTTTGATTGATGTTGATCATCATCATGGAGGCAAGTGTGGAGAAAATCAACGAAAAAATAAAAATTCAGGTAGATGAAGCTGACGAATTTTAATTTCCACTAGTTTTTTTTATTCACAAGATGTTGGAAGATGTTGAGTTCCAATATATTATACCGCACAAAGAAATGTAGAGAAGTTCCTTTGTCGATTCTCGTATTTAGTTCGCCTACGAGTGAATTTGGAGTTGATACATTTTGACGCAAAGAGGAGTAAATAAGTCCTTATAACAAAATGACAAACACTTTCAGTTCCACAAAGAAATACAACGATGGAGAAATGGTAGAAATTGAAAATACATATTTTAGGAAAAGAATACTTACAATTTGCTCAATTATTTTGTAGTCTATCGACGTATAACAAAATATGATTTAGCAACTTACAAAGCGAAGTAACTTAATGGACAATATTACAATAATATCTCAATATAATCGATTTTAATAGCCTTTTTGCGATTTTTAGTTGATAAATAATTATACTTAACATTACAAACAAACTTTACTGATCACTTATCTCACATTTTGATTATTTGACGCGGAAGGGGCATCTGAACCTCTTTATCTTTTGGATGCCACTTCGTTTTATGGTTTGCCAATGCCATAACCAGCCAGCCACACTGTGGACAATTAAATCCTCTTGCAACAGCATGCATCTCCTCGTGGTCTCGATAATCGCGAAGTCTGCCACTTACAAGAGCTGCACATTCTGGACACTTGTAGTACTTCAACAGCTTTTGCCGTTTCATTTGGACATTTTCCTCTTTCACTTCTTTCTGTCTTCTAACCTTAGGCTTACTGGGCGCTTTCACTTCTTCTTCAAAACCAGAACCCTTCTCGTGAGTTTTGACATGAATTAAGTAACTTTGGTTGTTGGTACTCCGATAAGGACACTTAGTACATGCATAACTTCTCAAATTATCGCCCTCATCAAGCTTGCGGGTGACTGGAACAATTGGTGAGCCTTCTTTTGAAGAGTGTTCTCCATCAGCTCCAGAAAGACGATGTGATAATAACGGGTCAAGGTTCAGAGAGGAGTTTGTGCCATTGTTGTTACCGTTTTCATTGTGTTCCATGTAGTCCAAGCGCAATTTAAATTCTGTTTCTGTTAAATAGGAAATATACACTCAATTTAGACTTATTGAAATGCTTTTTCGTCTCATAATTATTCCTTTGGACATTTTACCTTCAGTCTCATCATTCTCATCCTGATCAAGGTGGTCGACCATCATAAAAGAGTGGTGGTGCTTCTCAGATAAGCTCTCCCCGCCCATAAGTCCTTGCTCAACAACATCTGACTCTATTTCAGCATGAAAATCCTGATGATCGAGATTGGAACCTTCT
>JAQGAP010001772.1:0-18070 GCA_034697805.1 Orchesella bifasciata
CCACATGTAGAGTATTACCCTATTTCGGGGTTATCAGCATATTCTAGAGTTTACATTCATCGAAACGATACTGACGGAGCTATTCAGAAACAAGCTGGACATTTCACTCATTTCATTGATGCCACTCTCAGACAACGACATGTCAACCTCACCAAGGAATGGATTGATGAGGTTATCTTGGGCGGGAAGTATGGGAACTTTAGGATGGTTAAAGATACTATTAGTCGCTATTTCAATGGAAGAAACTTAACTATTAACGATGTTTCACCTGATAATACGGTTGCATTTGGTGCTGCAGTGAAGGGTTTAGAGCTGACTGCAGAAGCAATTAAACGGAGTCGCGTGAACGGAACCGTTGTGTAAAATTGTACATTTCTGGTGTGTAATTCCTTAGTAGTTTATTAAAATTAAAATATTTTTGTTTAATAATTCAAGGCATGTTCCATATAAGGTTTAAAATTAATATGTTGTTGACAATAAAAAAGCTATGCCTCAAACCAATTGCCTATTGCCTAATAATTTTTAATGTATTCCATAAAATCACAACGTTTCTTACCTTATCTGATAGCTTCTTCAAAAGCCTCAAAATAGTGTGGAGTAGAAAAAGATTTTGGAAATTAAATTATGAAAACTATATGCAATTTCATCACTATATTAGTTCTGTGACCCTAATTGCACATATGTACGACTTTGTGCATGAGCAGTGTAACAAGTAGAGTTCCTTCATCAATATGCTTCTGACTGGTGCGCAATTTTTTCAACGGAGTCATAATTTTGTAGGTGTTTGCGTTCATGTAGTTTGTGACGAGCATGCAATTTATTTCATCCCATCTTTCGATTTGAAGAGAGAAGATGCGTTGCGTACTTCTATTTTGTCCATTTGTAGCTCACCTGAACGAAATGTAACGAAAAAGTACGGGAAAAAGTTGATTCATGGTGCTCTTTTATTTCACTAGGCTAAGTTAGGTCGAGTTTATTCATAATTTACCGGTTTCTGAAGCTGGCTAGACAGAATCTTTACGTAAATCCGAATATGCATGTTTTGAAAGTTCGGACAAATTTTCACATTGCACTGAATTTACAAGCTTTTCTAAAGTTTGCTTCGCATGAGTTTTTTACGCACCTACATATATGCAAAAAAGCTGAGTTCTGAATGCTGTGTTTATTAAAAGTTTACATTTACAACTCAGGAAACGCTTGCACACGGTTATTTTTCTGTTAAACGCACTTGGCAAAAAAAAACCCAAACGAAATGGAAACTTTTTGCATGTGACAAATACAAGTAATATTATTTCAATTGACTTTATAAGTCATCTGGCCATCGTCCAGCATAATAAAGTTCCCTTAAACTCATCTTAGCTTTAGCTCAAGCACATTTAAGCATTATTTCATGCTTACAGTCAGTCCTGGGGGTTTATAGTATCTACACACGTCCTTCTGGCTTGCAAGAAAAAAATGGTCAATTTATCTAGTCTAGTACATGCAGTTTGCATTTGTTATGGGAATGAGTCATTAAATGCAAAGTATAAATAACACGAATACATCTTGCACTATAGACATTATACCTCACAGAGTTCAAACTCAAGATTCATTTCTTATAGCGCAAACGCTTCTAATGTACGTTGCGGGTGCATACATTTCTCAAGCAAAATGAGTACGGACAGATCACATTGGGCAGTTGTAGATATATTTTTTCTGGATTTTTCTTCGTCAGCTAAAGTACACTGCTCACTCTTAGTTCCAAAATTCTTTCTCAATCTTATGTTGAAGACGAATGTAAGAGTCAATGCATGTTTACCGTGTAAACATTATACTACGATATTCTAAAGGACTACTTGATGCATTGAAACGAGGGGCTCGGTCAAGCAACGTACATTTTTACTTGGGTTTAATATGCATTGTAACTGAAGAAAAATGAGTGAAGAGATGGGGATGGATGTTAAGTTGTGGTAGGAAAAAGACAGAGAACATTATGCTTCGAGTTCATTTACTTCCAGTCAATGCTTTTTGATACACAAGTATATCATATACTCAAAACGTTTTTCCAGTGAAAAAACGAAGAGAAGTAGGAGAGAAGGGCTGAGTCATGATTTGCATGGTTGATAGCTGGCACTCCCAGGTTTATGTTGTGCATTGGTTTGATAACTAATATTTGCGAAAAAGTTGAAAATATTACTAAATGTGGTGAGGTGAAAGATTTTGTTAAGTGCGCAAGTGTAAGTAAATACAAGTAAAGACGATAACTGAAAATTTTCGACTTGCATATAACATTATCACGAATATCTACATCAAATGGAAATGTAATTTGGACCAACAGGGAAAATGAAAACATGATATATTGGGAGTATATCAAGTGAAAAGGAGACATTTTTCTGACTCTTTTATTCGTAAGCATAGGCAGTTAACTTTCTCCGTCTTTTAATGATGGATTTGTGCACTGGTGGTGACAAAGGTAACTTGTGTTAAAAGACAGTGAACGAACAATTGGAACAATAAATTTGTCTAGGAAGTATTGTCATTTCAAATATAACTTCTAATTCTCAAACGAGAAAGCCTATATGGATCAACTAATCTAAAATACGAGCAGAACACTTACATTTTAGTCATTCAGTTTTAAGCGTTAATATGCCATAGATAACGTGTCTATGCGAACGTGAACATTTGCATTAATTTGACATCATTTTCACATAACAACGAAAGAATTATTCAACAAAGGATATTATAAAAGGTAGAAAGAAATTAAGTTGATTTATTTAGTAAATACCTGATCCGTATGTGTGACAAATTTTAATTTGTAAAATTTACCATGAAAAGTTCGGTGTGAAACATACGTAAAATACATCAAGATGTTATCTTTATCTGTTTGTTTTGTAGATTCTAAAGCAACTTTATATCCTCGATCTTCTCGCAGTCATTGTGATATATAACCGTTCATCAAAGAAAATAGTCACCAGTCTTCCTCAGAAAGAAAGTGGATTTGCTTATGCTTTGTTCAATCAAACATTTCATTTTCTTCGTAAGTAAACAATGTATGTATATGCAAATAAAAATACATGCTTATTACGAATTTAATAACTTTATTGAAATATTTGCTCTTGTTATGGTATTGCAGGAATTGTCAACCTAAACAAATTTTAGTTCCGCTTGAAGAGTCAACCCTAGTTCTGTTCTTTCGTGCTTTGGAGGTCAATATTGCAAATTTTAAAAATCAATTGCCAAGTGAGATACACTGCAAGTATGTTCGACTACATAAGACTACAAACTGTGGGGGAAAGTCCCCAAGAAACCCAATCTCAATCAACGGTGACAATATCTTTGCGTGCGACAGTTATTTCCGTTGTGTTCTTCACGGTTGTGCTCACCATCTTGCTTTTAACGTCCAGTTACTCCATCAATAACGACACGATCTCCAAAACGGATCTGAGAGAATTCGAGCACCATGTATCAACTTTACAGTTAGATCACTGGATCAACAATTTGCAGCAGGAATACGTGGAAAAAATGCATCGAAACATCTCGCACAGCCTCTTTCTAAACACAAATGCCTTGCTGGAGTTACACAACTCAACTAAAAACCAGATTCTCCAAGTTTTTGATGATGATGAAAAGCCATTTAAACAAGTTGATGCGGAAGCTGTTTCAACCTACAGAAATCAACTTTCTGACAAAATAGACAAATCGTTTGTAGCCATCAGTCATGAGCAAACATTCAGAAGAGTTGCAAGTGAGGATTGGACTCTTGCAAATGAAACCAAGGAACAAATCAAGAAACTTTATGATGAGGAATTTCAAGCAGCGGTTCTAAACTATGAAGGGAGAGATCCTGCCGAATTTAGTCTTGAATTGCATAAACTTGTTTCCGAACTTGTGATATCAGATGGCGTAACCCTTAAATATGTGCCACCAACTCCAAGAGTATTTTCTGAATTGCGAACGATTTTAAATGTAAAATACAACAAAAAACTTCAAGAGCATGCAGTCATCGGAATTGACTTTGGTGAAAGATATATCATCTCGTTTGTTTATGCCAACGGACATTTTCAATTGTCTGCCAAGTGTGTGCGCTATGTTGGTCTAGAGGAGTACTCAGATGGCTACAAAGATGATGAGTTACCAAATGCCATTGCGAAATCAGACAGCCCATTGCCCATATTTTACGACTTGAAGGAGATAATACGCGCCTGGAATTCCTTCAACGCAAGCAGTGATAAACTGTACTGGACTTTTGAGGTTCAAGAAGAAACTGATGGCGGACCTTCGGTGTCATCCTCAAAATCACAAGTTCAACACACAGTTGAATCAGTTGTTGCTAAGTTGTTTCGAAGGGTTAAAGAGGCAAACCACAAAGATGCGAACCGCTGCGTGATTACAGTTCCTTTTAGTTTTACGGAGGACCAAAGGAATCTGATTTTGAATGCCAGCTACGCAGCAGGGTTTCAAGAGGTAACTCTTTTGGATGAGGATATTTCAGCAGCATTAACTTTGCAATATGTAAATGGACCTTGGAGTGTTGCAAAAACAGTTTTGTTCCTTGAATTTAATCAGTTGAGCTGGAATATTTACATTCTAGAGGGACATCAATCAAACTTTTCTAGAATTGTTTCGGTGGAATATAATGAGACTCAAGATGTCGTTAATTATTGCCTCAAAGAGTACTGCCAGCGGGCGTATTGTGAAGAGGATACATTTAGATATGATGGGTCTATACAAGCAAGAATTCGTTGGAGGCGACTCTACGTTGAGTGTGAAAAGGAGATTTTTTACTTTTTCCAACATTTTCGTGACACATATTACATACGTTACGGACAACAACAACCAATGCATGAAATCTTTTTATTTAATGGAAACAAAATTAAAGAAGCCATTCGGAAACAAGTGGGGCAATTTACTCAGTTTATTGATGCTGTTTTCGTAGAGCAAGTTAAGCTCACCAAAGAAAACATTGATGAGGTTATCATGGGTGGGAAATACGGAAACCTTCGGATGGTTAGAGAAGTTATTAGCGAGTACTTCAGTGGAAGAGATTTAACTGTTAACGATGTTTCACCTGATAATACGGTTGCGTATGGCGCTGCAGTGAAGGGCTTAGAACTAGCTGCAGAAGCAATTAGACGAAGTCGCCTGAATGGAACCGTTGTGTAAAATTGTACATTTCTAATTTGTAATTACCTAGGATAGTAGCTCATTGAAATATAAATATTTTGATTCAATAATTTAGGGTATGTTTCACCTAGGGTTAAAAATTAAAATGTTATTGAAATAAATGTCTCAAACCAATATCCCGATAATAATTTTATTTATTCCTTAAAATCTCAACGTCTTGTAGCTTTCTAATAGCTGAATTAAAATACTTACAATTTTATCTTAATATTTCAAAAATTTCTGGAAACCTTAGAGTGCTTGGAGAAGTTATTAGTGAGTATTTCAATGGTAGACCATAACTATTAATGGCGTTTCATCCGATAATACGATTGCGTATGGAGCTGAGGTGAAATGTTTAGAACTAACTGCAGAAGCAATTAAACAAAGTCCCCTGAATAGAACTGTAGTGTAAAACTGTACAATTCTAGTATGTAATTACTTAGTAGTAGCGCATTGAAAACATTTTGGTTCATTAATACGAGGTATGTTCTAGCAAATGTTAATAATAAAAATGTTGTTGAAATAAATTCTATGCCTCAACCAATTGTCTTCACCGAATCTCCAATGGAAATTTGATTCATCATCTTATCTCTACTCTCTAACTATTTATTTGCAACGTCATAATTTGCATTGAAGCAACTAAGCTGCCACTTAACCTATTTTAAGTTGATACTGGGACAAAAATGGCTATATTTATATGCAATTGTTTGTAGGATTTCACAATATCTTTTTAAACGATTATAAATGTTTTGGACCTTTGTCTTTGTAAAAGTTGGAGAAGAAAGGAGACGTATATGTTATCGTCTTAACGAAGGATTCTAAACTGTTTCTAGTGTGTTAAAATCGTCAAGGTGTCACTGGTGTGCATGCATCAAACTAGTTGTTTGTAAACAGGCCTTGGGTTATGAATGTTTATGCAAAATAAGTAATAAAATATATAACAATACACATGCAACAGCGTACCATCTATTTTACGATTATTTAATGTATTTTGGTTCAATAAATATGCTGTTGGAAATTTATTATCACGAGACAATCGCCTTGGGTAATGATTCGGAGAAACATTTGATAACCGATTAAGTGACATTCAAAACGGGCAGACTAAGCAGTCACTATGAAAATTATTCTGCAAGCACGCACCATACCATTACTTTCTACTACTTGATATTAAATGTTTTTGGAATCTGGTTAAGCACTAAACACGGAGTATGTGCATTCTCTACAACTACAAATTTGTCTAATGTTTGAAGCGAACGTTATCCATATTCAGTCAACCAAGCTAGGAACACTTATTTAAAGATGTGAACATGACTAGTTGTTAAAACAGGGCATATACATTCCACATATTTTTGTAACCATTCAAGCAGATAAAGTTTGTAAAATTTGCATGCCTATTATATTGGATTTTTAATGGTATCGAAAGGAATAAACATATTATGTAATATAGTAATTTAAGCCGTAACAAAAACTGCTACGCTCTGTTATAACCAGGATTCTCGCCTCACTTACCGCATGCCTAATTTATTCCAGACGCACTCAAATTTCTAATATTCAAAGTAGAACACAGTTTGGAGTATGGATCAACATCCTCGCATTATTCATTAAGCTTGTTGCATTCGTTTCTTTGGGATTGCATTCATTGAAAGATTTTATATGAAAAATATAACATACTCAAATTCATAGCCAAATAAGCTTCACTTTGTAGTGTATCTATACTCTCAGGCTCAACACATTGAATATTATGATTGTTTTTAATGGGTGAACCTCAAACTCTCCATGTTTTTATTACAGATTACCTCGTTGAATGTAAATACCTCATCCCGTTCAGTAAACGAAAACATTCGCAGACAGTTTCTTCTCTTCTTTCAACAGCCCTGTTTGTTGGTTCTGAACGGTGTGCAAATAAACTCTGTATTGAAAACCAGTGAAACTCAGTGGAAAAATGGGTGATACTGTAGAATTACAAGCTATTAGGAAAAGGTCTTTTGAAAATCTAGTTAAAGAGGAACCGTCAAGGGTTATGGTGTTTCTACGAGCAAAAATCCTGATCGTTGTGATTTTCATGGTGATTGTTAGCACTGCCATCATTACAACTATTTATATAATTCATTCAACAAGCAAAATTACACACATCCCCGTTGCCTTTGATGTAAACAGTGAGGTACTGGAAGATTGGAAACTAAGAAATGAAACCAAAGAACAAATCAAGAAACTTTATGTTGAAAATTTTCAACTTGCGATTGTAAACTATGAAGGTAGAGATCCTCCGGAAGTTAGTTTTGAGTTTCATAAAAATGTTTCAGAGCTGGCAGTATCAGATTGCGTATCTCTCAAATTAGTGCCACCATCTTTAAACGTGAAATCTGAACTCCAAGACTTTTTAAATGCAGAATACAACGCAAAAATTGGGAAAAATGCTGTAGTCGGAATTGATTTGGGTGAACGCGAAACGCATTGGTTTTACTATTATGACGGAGAGCTCCAAAGGGAAGGAAAGGGATTTTTGCAGGAATACTGGTGTTGAGGAGTACAAAACTCATTACGATCTTCGTTCAATTGTTAGCAGCAATCCGCAAGGAATGTTTCCAATATTTTATGACGTTAAAGAGATCATACGATGCTGGAATTCCTTCAATACCACCACTGATAAATTGTTCTAGCCGTTTGAGGTGGAAAGACATTTGGTTTCTTTCACGAAAACCGGTATCCAACACTCCATACAAGTCGCTACCACCACGCAATTTCAGAAAGTCTTTGAAAATGCTAGAAATTATCAGATAAGTAATCACCATTTAGCGACTGTAAGCAGCTATGTGATTTCGATTCCTTCTGACTTTGATGAGAATCAAAAAGAATTGATTTCTGTTACTGCTAAATTGGCAGGTTTTGAAAAGGTTGCGCTCCTGGACGAAGATATTGCTTGTATTGCTAATTATTGCTATACTTATTGCTAAATTTGCTCCCATATTCATTTTTTTCAATATAATTTGCGAGATCCCGAATATCAAACTGGTTTTACGTGTCACCAGTTACATATTAGCAATATGTATGTTACCATATGAGCAAACAGTTTACCTGCGAAAATGACTTTAAAACTAACTGCGAAACTATCGTCATCAACCAAATGATAACTTGTATCATATTAATTCCCTAAAGCGATTTGAGTAAATACTATCAGGAAAGGAAATGTGAACTTCACCTCATCCAGGAAGCCATGCTATATCTAGCAGAAGGATGAATATACTTGTAAAAAAGGTTGTACGAAATTACCCTTCACTATCAATTTTTTTTTTATCAAACATGCAATCGTAATACTGTTGATAATTACAAATGTATGATTGCATCAGTTGTCACATGGACTGGTTAATTTCGATTATTTGCATCATAAAACTTATGAAAACATGACTTTATGACGTACAAAGTTTTAATGGCAAGATCTTGACATGAAACTTGTAGGAGAGTTTATATGCATTCTCATAACACACGTCTTCCCTTTTTTGGGTTTTCATTCAATCAACAACGCAATGATTCATTTTTCACAGGCATCCATGAAGTTGCTCAATATCGTGTCTGAAAAGCTATGGTATATGGCATATACGGCACAGTTTACATCTAATACAGTGTGTAGTCATTGCACAGTTTACTTGGGGTTTGAATGACACTTTTCAGAAGCTTTGCGAATGTATGCACAAGCACACATTTACATCTCTGCCGTAGCAAGATGTTGAGAAAAACTGCAACGTTGCACTTCTTGAAGAAAACCGTGATTACGGAAGATATCGAGTGCAGCTTTCCTATGTCTTGCTCTTCGTCTTTCATTCTCACTTGCGAATTGAGATGGGCGTCAATTCATTTCTTTATTTACTTGCGTAATGCGAGTTGAAAATAATTTTTCAGTTTTGGGTTTTTCGCAAATTAGAAATCAAGGACGGTTTAAACATGTTCAGAAACTGTCAATGTAGTTTGCACACTTGAAGAAGGCTCTACAGGTGACTGGACAAGTTTTACTTTGTATAAATTACATTTTGATAATCCAAAAGGTGCATCCATTTGAATAGAAAAATACACAGCTTTATTTTTACAACTAGAAATAAATTAAACACAATTTTTTTATTGCAGAAAACATCGTGAAAAAGTCACACACACCTCCCAACACCTGAAAACGTTTATTTAAATAAACAAAACACAAAAGGGCTGCAAATTTTATTGGGTAGTAAATGAACTCGTCATAGAATACTTGTTGAGTGAAATACAGTGAGAACATGGGTGATTCCTTTGAATTAAAAACAATGGATAAAACTCCCTGTGAAAATCAAGTTAGAGTGGAAAGGTCAAAGGTTATGGTGTCTCTACGCACGATGATTCTAACTGCTGTGGTCTTTATGTTGATTTTTTGCACCCTTATCACAACATCCTTTTATATAATCCACTCAACAACCAAAATTCCGGACGGTCTTAAGACAGTTCAAATCAATCACGAACAATCAAAAGCCAAGCTGAGACAACTGGAGGATGAATTCGCCAATATGAAGCTGTCTCATTTGATCACCAATCTACAGCTTGAATATGTGGAGCAGATGAATCAAAACGTTTCCCATACTCTCTTCCTTGACATGAAATCCTTTCTCGAGCTTCACAACGCCACTAAAAAACACATACTGCAAATTTATGATGGTACAGAAAACCCATTTGTGGAAACCGAAGCAAAAGCTTTTGACACCTACAGGAATAAACTCTCTAACAAAATAGACAAAACGTTTGCAACCCTCAGTCATGAACACACATTCAAAAGACTGGCAAGTGAGGATTGGAATCTTTTAAACAAAACTAAAGACCAAATCAGAACTATTTATGATGAAAATTTTCAACTAGCGCTTTCACAATATGAAGGAAGGGTTCCTCCAGAAATAAGTTTTGAATTTCACAAAAACGTAACAGAGTTTGCAATATCAGAAGGTGTAGCTCGAAAAATAGTGCCGCCATCTTCAAAAGTGTATTCCGAGCTCCGAGTGTTTTTGAATGCAATTTACTACAAGAAAATTACAGATAATAGTGTGATTGGAATCAATTTCGGTGAGAGTAGAATACGCTGGTATTACTATTATAACGGAGAACTTCGTGGAGGGAAGGGGTTTGAAAGCTATGTGGGTGTTGAGGAGTGGAGTGGCTATGAAGATTACCGGCTGAAACTACAAGTGGGGTTTGGAAGCGAAGAATCGTCCATATTTTACGACCTCAAAGAAATAGTACGCACATGGAGTTCCTTCAACAAAAGCAGTCATGATCTATACTGGACTTTCAAGGTGCAGGAAGCTAATGATAGTGGATCTTTATTTGTATTATCAAAATCAGGAAGTCAGCACTCTGTCAAAGCCGTTGTCTCCAAACTGTTCCGAAAAGTATTTAAAAATACTAGAGATGCTGGACAATTGTCCCCTGTGAGTTGCTGTGTAATTGCGATTCCTTCCGACTTTGATGCGAGACAAAGAGAGCTGATTTTGGATGCTAGTAAAATGGCAGGTTTTCAAAAGGTCATCTTTCTGGACGAGGATATTGCAGCAGCACTCACTCTGCAGCATGTCCGCGGCCCGTGGAATATAACTAAAACCATTGTGTTTATTCAATTTAATCAGCTGAGCTGGAATCTATACGTTTTGGAAGGGTGTCGATCAAGTTACTCCAGAATTGTTTCAAACTCATATAATAATTCTGAGGATTTGGTTAATTGCTGTATAACAGAGTATTGTCAATCCGAACAATGTGATGAAGATAAATTGAAATATGATGGTTCAATGAATGCTAAACTTCGGTGGCGGCGCCTTTATGAAAATTGCGAAGATGCCATTTATGATTTTACCTCCAATCCACCAAAATTTCATAGCTCTGTGTATGGGATTTCATCTTACGTTAAAATTTATCGAAACAGTACGGAAAAGGCTATTAAAGAGAAGTTAGAGCCTTTTACTCGATTTATTGATGCTAATCTGAGACAAGCCAGCCTCACAAAGGAAAATATAGATGAAATCATCATGGGTGGGAAATATGGACTACTTTGGGCAGTTCAAGAAGTAATTAGTGAGTATTTCAATGGAAGAAGCGTAGCTATGAAGGGAATTTCACCGTCTCATACCATTGCGTATGGTGCTGCTGTAAAAGGCTTGGAGGTGACCGCAGAAGCGATTAAACGCAGCCGAGGAAATGGTGGTTTTATGTAGAAATCCTGCATTCGTGAATATATTAGTGTCTCATTTTAATAGATTTTTGTCTACTGATTATAATGTATGTTACAATCAAGTTTTTAAAATATAAATTTTGGCTGAATATAGTTACACAACCAATTGTATCAGTGGTCCTCCCACAAAATCTCCGTGCATTCAAATGGATTGAAATTGCAAAATGCATTCTGGGAAATTCGTTAAACATTCACATAAATCACAAGTTGGCGTCATAATCTGAAGGATTCCTAAGAAAACAGTAAAATAGCATCTAAAGAGGAAAGAGCGACTCATCATGTTTTTTGACGAAAAATGCCCTTACCAACGCTGTAAAGCAGTAAGCGGGTCATAATGCAAAACCATCCATAAATAGATTCGATTTTATTGCATGAAGAGGGGCACCAGCCCACACACAAACCATCATACACACATCATCCATAAATATATTAGCAGCGATTGCTACAATTGACATTGACATTGCAAGTTGTTGCAAGAGCACGTTATCAAACTTACTCAGGAAATGAAGAAAAACTGCGCTGCTATTATCTTCATCGAAGTCTGGCTTCACTTTTCGTAGTCACAGCTACTACAGCAGTCTACATTACAAACGACACATACAGTACCAACGATTCGTAGAGTAGGCAGAGCTCCTATAAGAGCCTGCCTATAAGCGGTGCATTGGTGTTTATATGGTGTTTAGCAGCTGATGAGCTGCTTATATATATAAAGAAGTGCACCGCTTATAGGCAGGATGCCTATAGAGCTCTGCCTACTCTACGAATCGTTGGTACTGTACCTTAATGTATAAATTCCAAAAGTGTAGCAAAACGTTTAACAAGGGTTAAAATGTCCTTGAGTCATTATTACAGGCTGATTTTCTCAATCCGAAATTCCATTCCATTCTACTTTATTCACTCAAACGCATTCATTCTTACTCCAGCTACATTGGTAGTAAACTAGCAAGAAAATCCTCTCAAGAAAATATAATCCCGGCACAAATTTACGCACAATCTTCAGAAAATCATTAATTACAAAAATGGGAGATCGCATTGAATTACACGCGAATGCAAATTAAATCAATTTTTGATGGTTGGTCATATTTTCGAGGAAAAAAATATTAGTTTGCTAATGTAATTCTGCTGAAAATCTTCTGTATTTGAATTACTAAAAAAATTCAACCCGTGCAAATAATCTAGTAGGGATCAGTTTTTATAGACTTTCTTAGACAATATAGAATAACAATAATGTTAGTTAGACGAATATCCGAATAAATACCAGATCGAACATATTCAATATATAATGTTGCAAGTGGAGCTTTGTAAATTCTAAATTTTAGCCAACGAACAGCCTAGAAAAGTTAAAATTTTAAAAAATTGGGATATTTAAGCGACAATAAAAAATAACATGTACATTTATATGAGCTATCTATTTGCTTCAATGTTTTCTAAATTTAATAAACTACATCATCAAACGGCCTAAATATGTTTAGTCATTTGAGAAATCAATACATGTAGGCAGTCCTCTTTGTGGTCTCCAAATCGACAGTCCTCCAAAACAGGAATGTGGACTCCAATGGGGCATTTTTTCAATGCATAATCTGCCTCTCGCAAAGTATATACATTCATTTTCCAGCCAATTACGAGTGGCTGTAAAACATCATTAACAAAATAGAAAATCGTTACAATAAAAAGTAACTATTTGCTTTTTTTTGCATGCTTACGTCAATTGCAAAGGTGCTGCTTGGGCTAGGTGAACTTGAGCCTCGTTTTATTAAAAACTTGACCTTATATTTCGCTGAATTCTCAAATCCAGATAACTGGATGCAGATAAATGAAACATATCCCGTTGATTTGTCGGCTTTCGCAGTTATGAAGAAAAGCGGACTGGTTTCAATATCGTTCAGACTGCATAACAACGCTTTGGGCTCCTGTGTAGTAACAGTTTCTTGGATTAGTGCTTTAATCGATTCTCCACTAATAACTATACGGCTTTCACAAGATGTGTCTGCTTTTTTATGCACAACACTGAAATGCTGGAGAATGTCCGATCCGGAGCACGCACCCAGTTTAAATTTACAGTCTTTCCATCCCAGAAGCTCACATAGTGGAATCAAGTCTGGGCTATTTTTTTAATTAAAAAAATAGTACAGATTTAGTTTTTTTATTCTTTCTAAATGAGTAAAAAGTTCTTACTTGCATTCGCAGGTTTTGACATGTCCAGATATTTCGTTTCGTCTGCAAATATGGGCACATCCATCGTCTTTAAATTTGCATTCAAACTCCTGACTATCAAGCAACGTCTCCAGAACTCTGGATCTTGTTCTTGTTGCTCCGTATCTAGCCCTACACTGAGGACATTCAGTTAACTTTGCAATGCAGATGTTGCAAACAATGTGCCCAGCAGAGCATTGGTATATTTCTCGCTCTGGAACTTCGTAACAAATGGGACAGTATTGGTATTCTTCCATTTTGAAACACAAATTCCAGAAAATATTACAAATGGAATGAACAGCTATAATATTTTGGATACTAGGTCAATCCACATCGTCGGATGTTACTGATCAAATTTTTGGGACATTGCAAATAAAATGTCAGGCGATGTTCCAATACGGTCATGTTTTTTAACACTAACTAGATATGATAAGATAAGATAACAACTGCTATACCAAACTCATGCGTGACATTGTTTCTCGATCGCATTCACATATTTACATTTCTACTATATTCTGTGCCCATATATTATGGTGCAAATATAGTAAAAAACACCAAGCTGTCGCGGTCTTCTGGCTGTGTTGCATAATAAAAGCTTTTATTAGTTATTTACTATCATATCCAGTAACACATTAGAAGATTAGAATGACGGCACTAACTACATGTGTCCATATTTCCAAAAAACATATATATATTTCTAGTTTCTCGGTACAGCTTATAACTTGCACCTTTATTTGCCACTAAGTCGCTGTAATGATTAATAAGTAAACTAACAAATTATAAGTGTAGAGTGGAGGTGCTTTATTAATCCCAAAACGATACTGAAGATAAGCGGTGACGTCTTATCTTCAGTATCGTTTATGATTCATAAATAATATTATTTGAAACCGCATCCTTTTTATTGTTATTAACTGAAGGCGTTATGGTTCAATTCTACAAAGCATGCCCAACAAGCCAATTGGGGGGTTTCCCCAATTTAATCAACAAAAGTTAATATTGTTAAAAAAATTGGGAAAATGTTATGAAACCTCCACCATAATTTGGAAAATGTACAATACTAATAGAACGTCAACTCAATAAACAATTAACACTGGTAGTTTTCTGGAACAAGCTCGATTTATTTATTCCATAATTAAATTTCAAAATCATTGATTATCATATTACATTATGCTTTTATTCAAACAAATTTACAAATTAGAAAACACGGGAAATTGGGAAACTAGTATAACTTAGGGAAATTTTCATTTATTATTTAATTAGTTTTTGTAAATTTGCACGAGGGGAAGATGTATAAGTGATTACGTGATTACGGGAACTCAGGATTAGGTAAAGCATCGAGTAATTCCAATTGGTTTCCGGGTACTGAGTAATAAGGACAAGG
Organism: Orchesella bifasciata; assembly: GCA_034697805.1. Lineage (NCBI taxonomy): Eukaryota > Metazoa > Arthropoda > Collembola > Entomobryomorpha > Orchesellidae > Orchesella > Orchesella bifasciata. The sequence goes on from JAQGAP010001772.1 coordinate 14,949, forward strand.
ACGTTTGAATATTGGAAAGCGGTTATCTTTGGTAGAAATAAAAAATTCGGACATAGCCTTTCTAACAGATAGGTAATAATATTTATTATATAAATAAGCACCATGCAAATACATATATAACATATTCATTATAGCGAAATAAGTAAGTAGTCAGCAGCAAAGTCTAATTTATATCGCAGATTTACGACAAAGTTTCGAGTAGATCTACATACGCATGTTTCTTATTATATTTCGCGAGCATTTCTATTTTACATACGCACCATTAAATGCATCCCTTTTGTTTTATAAGTGTTTTTGCACTGCCCTCAATCAAAAAGAGTTACTTTTTGTATGTAAACTAGTACAGAACAAATGATTGAATGAATGACTAAATCTTGACTGCTTACATTTATTACCTTTTTTGCCTTTACGCTATGCTTTACTACAACTGTCTGTTTACTCAAAGCTTCCCAAAAAAAATTATTTCGGCTTCGTCAACAGTAAACTATCAATTATTCTCTCTACTGCAAATTGAAGGTAAACAAAGGGTGTGCTTTTTTCAACAAAATTGGTTCCCCCAAATTCAATCTTTAACACTGAGAGTGAATTTACAATTCTTTGAAATACTTTTTTGTTTCTTTTATCGCAAAACAGAGCCATCCTTTTCATTTTTGATACGCTCTTACAAGCCTCATGATGAAGCATTCCGCATAGCCCGTACACCACAATAATTACCAGTATTGGATTGACTACTTCGTCAACGAAGAAGCAGTTCATGCCGAAATAACCGGGTGTTGTAAACTTACCAGTGGTTATTGCTTTTATGACGCTTACCGAAGAAAGAACATTTAAAGTAACCGTAGTAACCAGAAGCGAAACCAAAGGTTTAGAATGAGCTTGATTGAAACTGGTCACAAGGATCTGGACTCGTTTGTATAGTGTTATTGTTCCTTCAAGTTCCTTCTTGGTTTCTAGGTTCCTGATAAAAGTTTTAAAATTTGTTTTCAAAAGTGTAAATATATAATTAAACGACTGCTTTCAAATTTCTTTACCTTTTAATTATTGACATGTAAACAACTAAAGAAGCTGTCCCGATCATAATCTGGTTGAGATTCAACATCCCGAAAGTTATCAGAAAAATCAACCAGATCCAATTTACAATGAAGTTGAGAGCCACTGAGACATAGTAAAATGGCCAATGATTTAAATAACGATGCCATTGCCACCAACAAATCGGTGAGATACTTTCCAGGAGGAAATGAAAGAAGGTTCAAGGGCGACGTCGGATTAATTGTTAAACCGAATGCGAGGATAAATACCATAATTCTTATTGTAATGTAGCGGAGAAGAAATATATAGAGCTTTGTAAGTTTCACAATTCTTTGGTTGAATTTTTCCTTCATTGCGGACCCCATGGCTTGGGTATGTGTCCGTTTAAATTGGAATGCAGCATTTATAAAGCTTTCGAAATCGGATCCCCGATAGGCCATCGTGAAAGTGTAGTGGGTGTGCCAGAAAAAGCAAATTGAAAAAAAGGTGCTGATAGTTGCTTCCGGCTAGAAAACTCCAGTACGTTTATTGGTGTTGTGTTGTGTTAGAAAAAGGTTAAAGAGGTGCAATCCACCTATGAGTGTCCCCACAACACAACCGTGAATAAATGTGTGCCGATTGGTGCGTATTAACTGCTTTTTTCTGTCCCATTTGTAGTTTTTCCCGGTTAGGATGGAAAAGTCTTCAGAACATTGAATCAAAAATCGTAGCAAATTTGCTCGAATTAGCATTGTCAACGTTTACCTTTAAAATTAACTGAATGTGCTGCCTTTACTTGCATGAGATGCACTGCCAACTAAACTGGTACGTCAACCAAATGCCCTCAAATTTCTGTTTTTGTGATACTTAATTTTAGAAATTAACAATTTGATGTGTTCTGATTTTCCGAAATAATTGATTTTGATGAATTATTTTTTTGTTGTGTCCCAAAATCCTTTTTGATGATAGCGTCTGGTTTCATTCGAATTTGAATCCGAAAAGGGCTGATGTTTCCGCTTCTCTTACTTTACTGCATGAAGTTATATTACCTAATATGAACTTACAGAGTCATACGTATTTTTGTTTCAACGTTAAACGGAATTAGACGTTGGAACATGTAATCTGGGTTAAAACCGAATACAAAAAGCACTTAGCCGACTTTACATATTTTGGGTGGAAACTGTGGGAGTAAATGAAGGAGAATATGTGATAACGGACGACTTTATTTTACGAAATTAATTGTTTCCTATTATTCTCAGATAACGGATACAACCCACACGAATTAAATCAGCACCATGGTTAATTTGTTTGAACAGAATTGAATTCTAGCACGATTCATCTATTTTCCAATACTTATTAATAGAAAAGTTTTTTAATTTTAATCAATGTTTAAGTAAACATTTCCTATAACACTATTATTACGTTTTAAGAGATTTTCAAACAAAATTTATTTATAATAACAAACGCAGTAATTTTCTTAAATGGGTCAACTTACGTCGGCTAGCAATAAATTTATAACCGTGTGCTGAATTATGATCATGAAATTTATACCAAACAAATTGATTGTGATTAATTTAAAATAATTCTTATTAACCGTGGAGCTCAGTAGTGCCATGAAGATTTAGTACCACTAGTCTCCATTAAGTTTTTAATGATTAATTCATGACATCTTTTTAAGAGATATTCTATTCGACCATTCTGACAACACAACTTTAGTTTCTTTCCTAAACGTACTACCTCTATAATGGTAAATGTGGAAATTGACTGCAGAATTCAGGGCAACTGAAAGTTGCATGGCTGCGTTTATTTCCCTCGTCAAAGTGTGAAAGTAGAGAAGGGATACAAAATGCACAAGTGGAACAATATTGGCCACCAGCAGAAAAATAACAACAGGAAAAAACAGTTTCAGAGCTTTAATCTCCCGGCTTTGAATAAAATTCAATTTCCGAAGTCTGTTCATCATTTTCCGTACCTTAGATATTGCAACAAAAAATAAAAATTAGAATACCGCAAAAATTTCTTCTTCAATTCTAATGTTTTTAGCAATTACCTCAATGTATGAAAAGGCATTTAGCATAATCAAAACCGGCACTGGTAAAAAGAAATCAAAAATT
>JAQGAP010001773.1:0-18065 GCA_034697805.1 Orchesella bifasciata
ACCCAAATTTGGGTTCCTGGCAAGACCCCAAATATGTGGTCCAAGACCCCAAATTTGGGGTCTGAGCACTGACTGACTGTAATGCAAATTTTGATCTGATGGTATGACATCTTTTACACTTTACAGGTGCACGTAAGTTATTCCTCCTTAACCAATTTGCTGTGATATCTACCTTTTGTGCCAATCAAGGATTAGGTATTAACAAAGCAGTAATAAGTAAGTAATTAAAACATTCTGTGCTTCCAGCATATCCGTATTATCCTGACTGGAGGGAAGGGATGAGGTGCTATGTTAAAGATCAAGCCGACTGGATTACAACACCCACAGGTATGATTTCAAACGGTAGAGGTAAGACTGGAGCAGATCATGATTTCAGTAAGCTACTATGGCAAGAGGCCGTCAATGTGTTTCGGGTTCAACCCAATGAAGACTTCGATGCTTGTGTCCGAGGTGTCGTTATTAAGAATAAAGAAATGAGAGATACGAGACTACTTTGTCCCCCAGTAAAAAAGAAAAAAATACAAATTCTCAAGATAATTTTCAAAATTGTGATTTGTATAAAAATGTATTGTCCAACTTTCACTTGTCTAATTATAATAGGGGCCTTTCCAGTGTGACGAATCATACTCTGATGTTTCAAAGAATGTTACTGCAGCCCGAGAAGAATTGGTATGTTTGAAAATGGGCTAATTAACTCTCGTAAACCGCATTGCGTTAAATATGAATTTTTTCGAAAGCAATAATTGAATTGACGGATTTTCATAATGTGAGACATTTTTATCATTGCAGCTTAAAAGAGAGACCTCGACAGCAGGTTGCTTTCCATGCGGCGCTCCTCGCTGTGTTGACGCAGGGTTTGATGCTGATGAATGCGATGTCGATAATAAAACAAGACAAGAAAGGATAATTGGATCCAGTTTTGTTGACAATTTGGAGACATATGTAAAGTCCTAACATGAATTAAAACTTTTCATCTAGATTGTCAAACAAAGAAGGTGGAACTAGGTGGTTAACAACTAATTTGCATTTGTACAGGGTGCCGGACGATCTCATGGTATAATGGCAATGATGGCTGGTCTTATTCTTATTCCAGTAGCCAACTTCATGGGCAGATTCTTCAAGGAAGTCTGCGGCGAATTTTTATTTGGAAATGGGCCGTGGCTATTTGTAATAATTTTTCTTTAAACTGTTCATCTAGACGTATTTTTTCAAATATCCGAGAGTTTTGCTAAAATTTGAATACATTTCAGGTCCATATTGGGGCTCATGTTGGCAGTCTTTTGTTAATGTGGCTGTCGATTGGTAAATTTACCTTTATTGATACACAAATAACAAACCTGCTTGGGTTAGGGTCAAAGTTTATTTCTGACAATAAAACAAGCCAACAATGATTTTTTCAGGTCCTGTTGGCCCTCCGTTGGCAGAATACGGTTCCGTGTTGGAACAATGTAAAATTCTGTTGAAAAATGATACCGAGGGTGCCAAAAAATGCGCCTGGGAAAAGAGTGTGCAGAATCCTCATGTAGCGCTAGGAATTGTAGTCTTCATTTTTCAGCACTTGCTGGTGTTTTTTGGTTGGTGGCGTATGTCTAACAACTTTGGCCGTGGAATACAAGTCATTATTCATTCCCATCTTGGATATGTCACTCAGCTTTTAGCAGGCATGTCTCAGTCCAATTCTAATCATTTTATAAGCATTCCAAACACCTAATCTTATTTACTTAATCATATATATTCCATTCTGTTGGCAGGAATAGCAGCAATCGTCGCAGCAGTGAATAACCCATGTGCAGATATCCTCGCATTCAACATTCTTCTCGTGGTTGTACCCTTCTTGTTTGTTGGAGTAGGAGTTGCTTTGGATTGCATGACGGACACACGAGTAGGGATATTACCTCGACGCAAGCAGTGGCCGATCTTAGAACCTATCAAGTTGGAAGGGAAAGGACCATATGAAAAGCTGAAAATAATCGTTTTAGGATGCTATTGTGTAATAATGGTTACATTGTGGCTACTTACCCTGGGAAGCTACATCGCGCAAGCCAAAAATTCTGTTGCCGACATTGATGCCTTTGCTCAAGAAGTCAGTATTGAAACGTTGAAAACCATTAGGCCAAAAAGCTTGTTTGGAGAATGTTCTGGGGATTTCATTCCTGGAATATGATGCTAATATAGCTGCTATACCATACTTCTTCGTTTTAAAATTAATCAAATTGTTTATTTTCATCTCATCTTTTATACGATATATATATTTGCAGTTATAGGTTTTTGCAATGTTTTATACTGAATATGAGTACAATTTATTCGTTTTTAATAAAAGTGATATGTCTGGTCAGCAACAATACAATGAAGAGTAGTAAAACACTATTTGATTTTAAATACTACTTTCCATCAGTTTACGGTTTAGTCTAGGATTGACTTTGTTTTCGTCTTGCAAATGATTACATAATACTTTTTTTTTGTATAATCAAGTACCAATGAGTACCATTTTGGTAGCATATCAGAGATATGCAGTGAGTTAGACAATTCATTTTGAATGCTACATATACACACATATGAACAAAGATGTATCCATACGAAGGCTACATTTTGTGAATAAAAGATGATAAAAATGCCTTGGGAGTACGTTAAGGTTAGGATATTTGTATCCATATAAAAACTTTCAGTTAGAAAAGTCCATTAGTAAATTGTGCAAAAACAGCAGAAGCCTAAAAGACGGGAAGAATTAATACGCTGATGGAAGCAATCATATCTATCTCATGGAATGATTTGCATGCAGATGAAAGATGAAATATCAGGAATACCCTTTAGTTGATGGTGGGGCATTGTGATACAGTGTCATTACTTTCCCTATATCAAAGGCTAGGCTTGAAGAATACTCAACTCAACAGTCTCCAATATCAATTTTTTAACCTACATTCTCAAACAATACGAAAACTTGATAACATTTTCATTTTTTAGCACAATCGACATTATTATGGCACCTAAACTCAATCCACTGTACGTTTAATTTGCAGCATCACTGGATTATTCTTGCATGTATTTAGAAAATAAATTTAATATATTGGATATTGTATTGCTTTAGTGTGCCAAATGCATCGTTAATTAGTCTACGAAGATGAATGAAAATTATTATAAAAATATCCTTTCAAACTATTTCCTTCGGATTCATGATTGGAAATGATAAATATTTCTTTTCATGTTTACTCATTGCCGTCATCCCGAATTAGGCTTCAGTAACAGCAGACAAAAACGTCATGATGCAAAATGATCATAGACTAAATACTAAATGCCATTACAGTAAAGAAATATGAATGTCATTGGAGGAGGGGCTTGACGACCACCTCCTGCCACCGCTACCCTTCCGACTATGTCCTCATCATAATTTTTCATCGGTTGCCATGTCGTTTAGAGCTAAATCAAGTCAGAGTTAAGGTGGCAATTTGTTCAGCTAAATACGACAACGTGAAACACAAGACGCTTTTTTAAACGGAACCCCAGAAATTGAAAAACTCAAGGCCATTCTCATATTCTTATATACACGAGTGCAGAATGTGTTTTCTTTTGTGCTTTTAAAAATGGAGTTGTTTGCAAAAAAAGTGAAATTATCGCGTTTAATTTTAACCGTTATACTACTATCGTCTGCTGATGGTAAATCATCTATTGAAAAATGCGGAATGGTGAACGTGGAACGGGACGAGAAACTCCCCGCATGCTGTGGTAACAGTGTGGGACCGTTGGCAGACACATTGAAACAGGCACAGGCTCATTTGGCAGCAAACTCTAACGATCCAAAGGTGGAAGAAGCTTTGAAAATGTTCTTTTGGGACGAAGTCTGGGCTGGTCATCCTCGAGTGTTTCCGATCTGCGTTACAATGAATAACTCGGCGATAAACTCCACTGAAAAGAATTTTCCGAAGTTTAAAAATCTTCTTACTGGAATATACAAGGACTTTCGGAAGGCAGGTGGTCAGCGTTTTTACAAGTTCGATAAGACTAAGGATCTCGTCGGAACATCCAAGGCGTGGATTAAGAAAGGTGAAGATGGGGTTAGTACCAGATATGTGAAGTTAGATACATTACTTGCTGCAGACTGAGGGGATAAATTTAATGTTGGCTTTTTTCAGATCAAACTTACGAGGATTAATGGCATGTTTGCAGACATGGTAAATATGCGACAATGGTTTCATATGACGATCACATCGACTGAAGAACTTGAGGGAATTATGATAGATCATATAGTTGGCCCGCTTGGTAAATGAAATCATCAACTGCTTATCAAAAAGTTGCCATTAGTTTATTTAACCATTACAATCTTTGTTGAACAAAAGGTCTTCAGCTGGGGGAATTCAGTCTTGAATTCAATTGTGCTGATGGGGAAGACAGTGCTCAAAATATGATGAAATATGGAGAGCTTATCCATTGCGATCTCCGTTCTAAAGCGTTGGCTCATGTATGTACATTCAGTTCAGTTGGCACAGTTTGTATTTCTAACTTTAAACATTTAAAATGTATTTTAATTAGTTATTCTAACAAGAAAATTACTTATTCCATTGACAGCATCCTGTAGTATTTTTCGGGACACAAGCTGGAAAAGAATTTCATGTTCACTTCAAGTACACCATGGTGTCATGCCTTCTAACGAGTTACATTCAGTTCATGTATGCCTTGATTATCGATCGTAGTACGCATGATATGAAGCTATGCGCATTCCCAAGCGCTCATATTGTAATTATGCTTGTTTTTTTGAAGAATCGTCCCGGTGAAAAAATTCAAAGAAGGCATGGTACGTGGGGAAGACTTTCAGTTGCTTCTTTCAGACGTGTACTCAATGGTGGACAATACTAAGAGTCTAGAGAAAGCCTTTGATTCCCAGGATGGATTATCCGTAGTTCATACTTGATTTTTCGATTATAAATGTATATATATAGATTATTATTGTAAGACTGGGTTTGGACTAAAAAAACCACTTTGTTTTGAATTCAAAGTATCCACTGTACTTGTCCCACTGGAAAAGTCATTATTGCTTCCTCAAGAGCACCGCCGAAGTTAATGAGAAACTACTGACAACACTGCCATTAAAACAAACTCCGAGTACCAAGGCTGCTGCAGACTCGGAATGGGAAGATATCCCGTGGGCGGCAAACAACAAAGACGTAGTACGAATTGTGCCCAACTATGACTACGAATATTCCTTACTGGGTGAAAAGACCGAAGGCATAGACTATTTGCGTTCGGAATGTCCTCCGGTAACAAGCTTACAAATTATTAAAAATAAATATAGTTCTCCAATCTTGATGATTATGAATAAAATTGTTGGATGCTGTAAATACAGGGGCCATTTGCTTGTGATGAAAATCTACGGGATACGAGTGAGGCGGACCTTGTGAAAATCGCTAAAGACTGGGTGAAAACATCAGAATTTTATTACTCTATTTTGGCTAACGCTGACACACACGACCATTATTGACCAGTTACATGTTTTTCCAGATGAAATTGGAAAAAGCTACACCAAATTGCAGTTCAAAATGCAGTCTGGCAGGCGCAATCCCTCCAAACCCCCTTGACGAAGCAAAATTAAACTTACATAATTCTTGGGAATCTGCGGTAAAACTTCCATTAAGCATCATTTAGAATGTAATTCCGAATGCTTATGAGCTAAAACTTCATATTATTCCTTGCTTTCACCGTGTTCATTAGAAAGACGCTAGAATCCACGGGCTAATTGAAACCTTTGCTTACTTTGTCCTGATTCCAATTGCTAACTTGATGGGTCGCTTCTACAAAGAAAATCCCAAAAGAGTTTGCTGTAACATGCAAATCTGGATATTTGTAAGTTTTATTTAAATTCAAAACTGTTGGTGACGAAGGAATCAAAATATTTTTTCCCTTTGTTCTTTTCTTATTTCAGGCTCATGTAGCCCTTCACTGTATTGCAATGTTGTCAACGTGGGCCGCGATTGGTTTAGTTGCTACAGGTAAAATCATTACTTATTATTTCATTAGACTGGGTAGCCTGATATGCATGCAAGTTCCCCGACTCATCCCATGTTTATTCCACACTGTCCAGGCTCAACAACAAACAGCGCTCACCCTCAATGCGCAGAGCCCTTAAATGTGAATTCGGCAGACTGTGTAGCATGGAATGCCAAAAGTGATTCCCACATTGCGCTCTCCTCAATTGCTCTAATTGTTCACCATTTTCACTTTGTTACTGGTTGTTACCGAAGTCAAAAGGACTGGTTAAGAAGGATCCAAGTTTTGATCCACTCTATTGGAGGATACGCTACATACGGGATATGCCGTGAGTTGAATGTTATACATACTTAGTACATGAGCTGATGAAGGATTATGAGAGATTAGTTATACAAGTCCCAATTCAATTTGTCTTTCAAGTTGTTGCAATGTCAGTGATCAATCCAGTCTGCTCCCTTGAAACAATTGTTTTCACGGTACTCTACTTTATCATCTATATCGCCACGTTTGTGTTCCTCACGGTGTTTGAATGTAAAATTGATATCCTGCTCGGAGTTTCTCCAAAACGACTACACTTTCCCATCCTTGAAGGTCTCATAGTTGAGCCAGAGCGGACACCCGGACCGTTTCGTGCGTTGCAAAATGCCAAAAAGTTCATCATCCTCGGAGCTAGCGCCATCATGGGTTTGGTATGGTTCTTGAATCTGGCGTCTATCATTGTTCTGAAATTCAGTGTGGAGGATTATGTGAGGGCTGGTAGGCCCGCTACCACTGACATTCCTGGAGCGTTGCTTGGTAAATGTGATACAATCGACGAAATATTCACCTACTACCCACAATAATGTGAGGTTTCTACAAGTTAACTAATATGAAGTGAAATATAATGCGCATGAATTATCTTATACTATGTAAACATTAAGGACTTTGTGATATTTGGTGCATTCGATTATAATATTGTATGATGTGTAAAAATTACTATGTTTTATATATATTCTTTATTGATCCTTTGTATGCATGTATGTACAAAACAGCAATATTTTGATTGTATCTTTCAAACGTGATTAAAACTTCCTCATTATGTATTGTATATCATCATTTTCATCGTCAATTTGATTATTCTGTTCATATGTATTTATATTTTTATTGTATATGTTTTAACTTTATCATCATAAATTACTTGTATCATGCCAAAGTGATTCAAGAGAAAGTTAGCTTTTAGAATGGTATAGATTTTCGAGAAGAGCTGCTTCATCGTAATTATTAATGTCCCCCATCAACTTTCTCCACAACACCGACTTTTCCAACTGGGCTGCCGATGATGATGGAGATGATGAGGCAGGAATTGGGGGAATGAGAGATGACTGCCCGACTCCTGAAGAACTCATGAGGTTATACAGAGGAGAACGATTTAGAGATCCCAAATTACCCCCAAATGTATCCGAAGGGTTATTATTATTCCACATTTCTAAGATTCCAGGAGGAAATGATTCCAGGGATTTGGATAAGGACAGCAGATTCTGTCCTCCGGCTCCACTGGAAGAAAATGAGGTTTCACCAACGCTATCATCGCTTCTACGACCAATTCGTGGAAGTGACTTAACGGCTGGGGCCTAAAATAAGACAATAGTAAAATAAGATAATACATTACGAATTATGAGACAGTTTCTTTTGGATGCTTAGAAGGAAAGAAGAAGCAAAAAAGTGCAGGTACATGATCAATGCTCTGTTTCATGTTTGTGGAGCCAGGTAAGATGTGCGGTTGCATGAATTGAAAATGAGATATGAATAATTAAGTTGTAACATTCAAGAAGGTGAATGGGAGACAGATTTGAATAATAAAGTACGATACCTAAGTTGAGGACTTACGCTTGCTTTGAAGTAGTAATTTGGTTGTCCATTTATATCCTGGACGAGAAGGAAAGGGATGATAGTGATGAGTAGGAGCGGCAGGCCTAGCGGAAACAAGCCCGCTATTTTAATTTTGGACATATAGAAATGGTACAAAGTTAGTAGTTTTTATTATAGAAAAGAATCATATTCTAAAATGAAATCGTAAAAATCACCTTGCTGCCTGACTCTTGTCATGCTCAGTGTCTGAAAGGTCTGTGTTCTTAAACAGGACGAGTTTTTCTTCAAAGTAAAAGACTTGCACTGTTCCTAACTTTGACAATGGTGTTGAAAGAAAATACTTTGCAAATTTTTCCAACAAAATTTCTTTCAAACGATAACCGATGTATGTGGCTTTTGCTTGCACTTCGGTTATCAAATGACTATCTATGCATCCAAAATACTTGCCTTTTTATACGTTCCTCTTAGGTAAATTCGTTCCCTAAATAGTTCAGAATAAGGCTACCAGCAGAAGAAAGAAAAAATGTTGAATTAAGCTTCCACCTGACACCACGCGACGAATAAATGATCAACAACAGGTGTGAGCAGGAACATTATTATAAGTATCTTGACATAATTTCTATTAATTTGGAAGGTGGTTGTATGACTTCAGTGAATGCAATAAATAAATCATTTAATGTGTTGCTCATTGCCACCCAATTTGCGTATTAAACTACGCAAGTGTCATCAACCCACGCGAAGTTTGTTAAAGAGCCATTTGGTTGTGTATATGCACACTTTACATAATAATTTTAGTGCTTTTATTTTACCAGGAAAACTCAGAATGGGAAACCGTAATATATTTGTGTGGAGAAAGCAATTATTACTGAAGTATTATGAATGTTATTGAATGTTATATAATGAATTTATATGCGTTTCCACATGTTCTATAAGAAACAGTATCAATTCTCACTGAGGGTAGGTTTGATTGAACCCAAACGCGAGCCAAAATGGTATTCAGTTTTTTAGAATAATTGCATGAAGCATTAAATTTTATGCCGTATGCAAAGGGCTTAGTACACCCGGGGTTTACATTAACATTACAAATGCAGCCTTTGCTTTCGCTACTTCTGAATATCACAGTTGCAACGAATCATAATAAATATGACTCTGCCACAATGATAATAAAACTGGAGAAGGAATTTTCATTGTTAGGCCCGCATGAGGCGAGAAAAATAGTTTTTTTACCTCACGTTTTGTAATAAACTTCATCATAAGAACCCATCTTTGATTATTATTATAAGCATTTCAATATTATATATTCTTGTGTTTTCTACCTCTATTTTAATATAAACCTGAACATTACATTCACATGAATTATCAAGTCATCGTCATCATGAAAGCAAACATGAGTTTTCAAAGAACTATTAGACCATGAAAAGTTTCTGCCCACATCATTGTCTCAACATTGACAGGTGGATACAGCAGGTCAACTATAAATATTTTACCTAAGGATGTTAATACACAGGAATATGGAAATGGATTGCTAACACGACAATAGGAAAATGCGTCAATATGCTCCCACCACTTCCCGACTAAATATGCCTTTAGCCTAATTATTTCCATGTAACTTTCCTCCCTTGAAAGAACAAATTCATAGTAAGCACGAGCATATTGGATATTGAATGGAAAAACAAAGACGTACAAAATAAAAAACTGTCATTCACTGCGTTCTTCATACCTACAAGTATTTTAATCAAGTGAAAGCATAGGGGCAAAAGTAGGTATGAACACTCCGTGATGGCATGATGACTTTCAGACAAGTACTGTCCTCAAAAGAACTTCAGTTTACAAGAAATTCAGACACACGCCAGTGAATTGTGTATTTTTAGATCTTCTATAACCCACTTTCTTTGCTCGTTGGTGGAGTAATATTATCGATGAAATTGTTTTACAATTCAATATTTCGTTTCACCTACCACATACACAACAAGCAGCACATTGAATGTTCTTAAAATGATCCATTACATACGCATATATATTTACTATAAATATAGTTCACCCAACTCATGTGGTGAAAGGGCTGAAACGATTAAACCAATTGGTCGGCTATAAAATAAAACTTCAATATGGCTAATATCAAGTAAATTTTTAATGATTATTTATTACTTTTCATCTGGTCATAGAGTCAGGTTTACGAATTACATTATTTCTTGTGGAACACCCTATCATCCCACTTCTGCCCCTTCTCCTTTTGTCTAGCTATTCCAACATTAACTTGCCAAACAACAAATAGAGTAAACTCGGTCAGATCTACCAAACCATCTCCATTCACGTCTTGTTGCTTAATTTTTTGCCCAGCCTCGATCCACTTGTCTTGGACGTTTTGGTTAATGCCGTCAATTGTTAGGGAGTGCTAAAATGTATAATTAAAATGATTAATTAAAATGAGAAAATTCGTACGGGTACACTTTATTGAAAAAAAAGACGTTGAATAACCTACTCTAAGGTATTCCCACTGAGAGATGTATCCATTTTTGTCCAAATCATGAAGCTTGAACATCAGTTCTATTGCTCTGTCCGGGTACGCTACTGGAGCCATGTACAAGCTGGTAAACTCTACAAAAATATCAATAAAACATTTAGTTTCCATTAGATTAGACGGACGTAAATTTGCATATTATGCACATAGGCTACCTTCATTAGAAATTCTGCCATCCATATTTTTATCCATAAGTTCAAAAATTCGAATAAGAAGAAGCCTTGGCTCTCCAGCGGCCCTGTTGAGAGTGCTCAAAAGTTTGAATGCTGAGATCTCCTTCTTGCCATCATTGAATCGGTCAAATGCTCTTTCCAAAGTTCGGCTTGCAAGCTGAAGAGCTGTGAAGTTAAAGAAAACATATGGATTAATACATCTGCAGTCATTCATGATCATTAAACTGATTAATTTTCAGGTGAGGTACTAACGGTCTTTAGGATCATTAGCATGGGCCATTTCTATTTCCTCTTGAAGCTTTTGTGCAGCTTGTCGCTCTTCATCCTGCATCTTCCTACCCGATTCTTCGTCCGATGCGTCTAAAAATCAAAGAATGGCATAGGAAATTAAGTACATACTCCAGCCAGGTTGGAGTCGATTTTTGAAAAATTTTAAATGGAATTTACGTACCCTGACAGTTGATTCCGTTAATCATTAGAATCACTAACACGATTCCCATAAATTTCATGGCTGTGTTGAGATACATGGTTTTAATTAATTATGTATTTAATTAAAATGTTTCACAAGGGGATTTTATTTCACTACAATATGGTAGCCAGTACATGTAAGCTAAAACGTCAATGCTTTATGGAAAATATATGAATCGACAGAGACAGGGCTCAACCAAGCTGCAAAGGTGATCAAACCATTGCGTGCCACGTCAAGTTCCTGGAAATCACTTTGGCTTGGCATCGTTCCAATTGTTTAAATTCCTAAAAATCATTAATTTTTATATATATAACATGATATTGTCTATATATTCATACTATGAATGGATATTGAATATTCATGTTGTTGACCAGTCATGGCCTAAAATAGTTCTTAATTAACATAATTTCAGTCGCACCATATAATTCTTATATTACATACAAGTAATACTGAACCTATTGGACGAGTTAGCCTGAATACTATAATATTATAATATGCAGAGAGCAAGCCTTATGAACTTAGAATGTATAATATGTAAATTCGGTAGGTTGATTGTCCGAATACTTAAGTTACTTCCTTTATATATATCTCTTTACATTGCAGCGCGTGACTCCAGTTTCCTAATAGTAAACGTTGCTCAAGTAAAATCTAAATACAGCATAACAAATTGTTCCGACTTTTTCCTGCATAATTTCATACAATTTTAAATGGGAAAGGGCGTGGGTGGGTGTCTGTACACAGTTTGTATTCTAGCTTCTCAAAAGAGTGGACTGAAAACTAAATTTTCGATCAGAAAGAAAGTACTTCGTACACGCATACAGTTTACCTCATTCACAAAAATCATATTGAATTGATGCGAGTGTGAAGTGAAGAAATGCCAAATGCAAATTCGAAACTATTTATCTAATACCAAATCTATCTCTCCGATTCTCTCTCATCGTCATTATCACCACGTTTCATAAATGCTTTGTTTCCTTTCAGTTATGTACTTTTCCATTCCATATACGTACCGATGATGTAATTGCATATTATTGATGCATCTTACAATAGTTACTTACCTTATGCATATTATGAATACCTAACAAAGACAAGGTGTTCATAGTGCATTAGAATTTGATCTAGATGCTGCGAACCAGCCGAAACACTCACGCGTCTAGTTTTGAACACTGACTGTTCCGGCATATTGAGCAAGATGCATTATTCTCCAGCCCAAGAGGAATCCTCAGACACGTAAAGTACAGAAAGAGCATACCTGTCGATATGCATAAAAATATACACATCTCTTATAGACTTTCTGTTTATATACATAGTTCTTAATTTCTTCCTTTCCAGCAGCGATTCGTTTACGGTCGAAAGTGAGATTTCAGATTCGAACGAATGTTATGTAATCCTTATGTAATGTACGATGATGTATCCCACTTGTAAAACCTGATGATTTATACATTAGCATGTGTATAAGTTACAAATATATGTATGGAGTAGTGGAACATTTTATTGTTCCGTTCCTCTTGTGCTTTTCCTCAAAATCCAATCTGAGATGTGTTGATCTGATGTGATCGCTGGGAACTCGACCAACCAAATGTATTTACCATGCATGCATGCTGAGCACAAGAAAACACTCAAACCAGCAGAAAAAGCAAGGTGCTATCGTTGGTCGTGAGGATCCTTTCGATTTTCTTGCTAAAAAGTTAACTCGTGTTAATATTTACGACTTGACTGAATCATAAAGTTGGGCAACCAAATAATTGATCCCGCTAGCTATCCATGCGATGAATACATCCTGATTTGTAGGTGTTCAAGTCACAAGTGTTTTGTTTTGAGGTGGCAAGTCATCTGTGTAATTTTTTTTGGAGTATCGAGGAGGACATGTGAAGCGGTTCAGCTTCAAGTAAGGTAATTTTTTAGAGTTTTTGTGCATTTAAGTTTTTGGAACTTTTTATCTTTATTTTCAATTTGGACAGAAAGAAAAGTACCGATTGATTGTAGTAGTGTATTTAAGTTGTCAGGTGGTTTGTAAATATGTATCAATAATTGTCTATATATTCAGGTCAAATTCTTGGCGGAACTTTCTCCCAAAAACTTCTACCCTGGTTTTCATCTTTAATCTCTTGCCATGTGGCACCAACCGCCCAAGAAGAGATGGTGACGTTATAGTACATCCTCTGACCAAGTTTTGTTTTAATTACTTTTTCCAACCACCCACGCCCTTCGATAAGAAATCGTTTAATGTCAGTGGAAGAAACGATTGCAGATTTTGGATACTGTTACTTCTGTCTGTGAGTACAAGATTGGGAATAAGTATTTTTATAATATTTGCTAATCTGCATGTTTCACCCAGAAAATAGAAGTGAAAAGTAGTATTTAATTCAATACGTAACGTTCGATGATCCTTTTTTGTGGTTTCTACAGACATCAAAAGAGACAAGATCCAGAGTTGCCTAGCCTAAAGGAAAATAGCAAAATTTAAACACAACTGCTAAATGGTGTGAAATCTAGTGCTTTTGAGTTGGACACGTTTCTGTGTTTTCAGTTGTGGTGTCTAGGAAGGAATTTGTTCAAGAAAGGAATCTTGATTCTTTAAAACTGTATGTATATAGCAGACCTACAGATAAAAAGACAAATGAAGTCATGACCAAAAAGTCTAAATCACGGAGTAAAGTAACAACTAATAGTTGTACTGGGATTGAATCCAAGGAAGAAAACGGGGCATCAACGCTCAGCGATAGCAGTAATACAAATACTAGTGCTGCAAACTCAAACTCTACAGTGAAGAATGGAAGGATTTCTTCGTCAAAAACAACACCAGCAGGATTCACCAAACCCGTAGGAAACGCTTCATCCTTAGCGTCAGTGCCTGGTATAGTCGATGAGTTTCTTGGTCCAAAATTTTTACACGTAAACCTAGCTGATCGTGGGTTTGATAAGCCATCCTCCATCCTCCATCCTCCTCCATCGTTAGAAGAATATAAGGCGAAAGCTAAAGCCAATGCCACAACCACTACCACCACCACAGATAACAATGCCAACAAAGTAGAAGATAATGCAACAGCACGAAAAAATAAAAGAAAGAATAAGCCGAAGAGAAAAGATAGTGACCATCGAGAACTTGACCCTGAGGACCTGAGCCTAAATGGAAATGGACACAAAAGTCCAGATACTATCAAAAGTCATCTACGATCGGAATTAAGTAGAGAGGATGCTGAAAGACTGGCAAAACAGGACAGGATCCGAAAGTCAGCTTTTCAGTATGATGGAAATAACATTGTAGTTGTTCCCCAACTCGTTCCTGGACCACCTCTTTGTGATGAATTTCAATCCACATCATATCCTAATGCTGTTTCCTCCTGCTACGACGATTACAACTATGATTACGACGATGTAGGAGCTGGCGGTGGTGCCCGTTCCTCAGCACCATCCGATGAAACTTCCATTCTTGGGCTGGACTTGGAGAATGAAGATGACGAAGAAGAACGAGTGGGTAGTTGGTCACTCTCTCATCATGTCGACTATAACTATCCACCAAAACAGAAGCCTTCTAGTTCGGTGGCTTCATCAGAGTCTGAAAATAACGCCAGCTGTTCCACAACTGGTAGTGGAAACACTACAAAATCGTATCCAGCCCTGGAATCCTGTACTACAATTTGGGATGGGGCTATTCAGCTATGTGAAATTAAAGACTGTTCAAAAACGGCAGGCAAGAAGTGTATTCAATGCAAAGCTGCATTTTACTGCAGTGATGAACATGCAAAGCTTAACTGGAAGAAACACAAGAATGAATGCGTTCCGTATCGAGTTGAAAACGCACAAGGGGATGACATTTTGTACGCTGTTGCCTCAAGAGATATTCCTGCAGGACAATTGATATTCTCAGAAAAACCACTGCTCATATTTCCAGTAGCTGATCCTGAAAATAACTTCATTAATGTGATGGACCTACCATGTATCAAGAAACGATTTTCCAAAAAGCGATCCCCAAACCAGATCATTTCTTGTTGCGCAGTCAAACCAGCATGTTTTGGTTGTCTTAAATCTGTTGAATTTATTGGACCTCCGAGATTCACATGCAGCAAATGTGCATTACCGTTGTGCTCTTATAATTGCCAAATGGATCTGGGACATGTAATGGGAGAATGTCGTGGCTTGGAGGCTCAAAGAGGATGGGTAAGTTGTACATATTATTATTATTATTAGCCTTTGTTATACAAAGTGAAAGTGAAGTCCCTAAAGTGTGATTTATATTTATCACTAATTTATTATTATTAAAATTAAAAAATATACATTTTCTCTTTTTTAGAGTGACGAACATGAGTGCTGCTACCACGGTATGTACATGGATGTGGAAATTCTTCGAGCACTTCAACTAGAAAACTATGACTATTCGCTATGGGAGAAATTCTTGCAGATGAAACAAAATATGAGAGTGGAGACATATAAAGACTCCAAGAGATACCGGAGATTTATTAAAAATTACAGGGAGTTAGTTCCTATCAGTGCCAAAATGACTGGCTACCACGATGATCTCATTGGGAATGTGCATGCTATAATCACTGCCTTGTCTTTCAGACCGTCCCTTGGGTCCACGTAAGTAACTATCTGCATTTATACAAATCCGAAATCAGCGTCATTTCATGTCTAATCAACAAGTTTTACATGGTTCGATATTTCATTATTTACAGATATAAACTTCTTTTTGCGTCCCAAATATTTTTTCCTCAGTCTTGCATTCCAAACACTTTCCATTATTTGGAAGGTTATAATTCCGGTCAACCCAGTAACTTTAAGTTAGTTACAAAGGCATCTGTACCCATTTGTAAAAAGGAGTTAATTTACATCGACTTCTGTCCTACTCCATTCGTGTGCTATCCGTTGAGACGCATGCTTCTCCGCAACATTTTATGTCTTGACCCTTGTACCTGTAAAAGATGTAAAGATCCTCGTTCTGTCGGTGATTACTCTTTTGACACGAAGTGTCGACGGTGTCACAGTGGGGTTATATGTGCAGAAGAAGCTGAAAAGTGGGAAGACTCTGTGTGGGCTTGTAACACATGCTTTGAAGAATTTCCGTTCAGTGCTGTCATGAAGATCTACGTCGAATGTCGTGAAGAGCTGGAGGCAATTAAGATGTTGCCAAAAAATCAGATTGTCAGCGCACTTAAAGATTTCATTTCTAGAAGAGGACAGCGAGATTTGAATGAGGGGCACAGTATTATACTGCAGGCATGGGGCTTTGTAGAAAGTCAATTAGATTCCTGTCTGCAAGCTACAAGGATACCTGGACCAGCACCTCGATATCCTGAAGCTGTTATTGACGAGTATAGATTGTTGGCTAAAGGCGGTCATGTACTTGAACGACATATGAATGCCGTGCGGCCTGGAATTTGTTATGAGCGAGGTATCCAAGTCATTGCATATTCATTAATTTTTTAAGCTATTCAATGTGTAATGCTTTTGGTGTTTTGAGTAGGTTGTATTCTTCTCAGACGCTACTACGCTGAAATGGCAATATCAGCGAGGCGTTTTGCTATACGAGTTATCACAAGAAAGGAGTACATCCAGGAAATATTACAGTGCGTTAAAAGTCTTAAAGAAGCTCTAGCAATATTTCAAATGCATGATGGATTCACCAGTGATGTTTCATGGCAAAGTCAAGATGCGACTCATTCGCTAGTTAAAACCAAGGCCTTCATTCAAGAACTGCTTCTGACTGACAATGAAGAAAGTAAAAGTAAACGAGTCGTGTCTTCAACATCTACTTTCAAGGAGACGGTGTAGTCCTACTGTGTTGCCTAATCTGTTAAGTTAATAATAATAATCTTTAAATGTTCTTCCCTTTTTTGTATTTTACTTTATATTTCTCGAGTTGATGAAGGTTTTCCTCATACATCAAATTAAGTACTTTAGATGTAAGATCTGACTTGACTGATACACATTGTCACTATTATAATTATTACATTACTAGCATACCTACATTAAAACTACAATTACAAATCGTAAAATCTCAAACAACGAAAAATAGTAGACGTTTCCAACGAAAAATAGTAGACGTTTCCAAAGAAAAACGGTATTTATATACTGAACTAAAGTAGCGCAAACAAAATACATAACCACTTCGATCGACCTTTCAGTTGAAGGAAATATCAAAACGACAAGGGTTTGGTATGTTAATCACAGTTAATCATCAATCTGAATTATTTTATTGTAGCACCACACAGACATATGTTTGTAAATCAAAATTGTTGTAAGAAATGTTGTTTTGACTGAATGGCTGTGGCTGGAGTGTAAGTCTTCAATATCATTTACCTTACGCAATGACTGATGTGAAAATATTTTTTCTAAAACAGCTAGCTAGTTTATCGTAATAATGGAGTACCTCTCGACGCAAGTAACTTGTTACATTTTTACAAGGATTCATAGCTGCGACCGGGTACTTTACAAGCTGTATTTATTAACTGAAATAATCAAACAACGATATTTTCTTGCAAAGGTTCGGCTCTAAGTTGAATGGTGGTACTATGTACTACTAAAAACTTTTCAGTCGTGAAGCTGATATGAAGCTTCTTAATATTCGTGTATCGTGTTAATGGTCCAACAATACATATTTGCCAAATGAATATGCTGATAGATAATTCAGATGTTCTTTCTTTATGAACTGCAATTTTCTCAAATGCCACCCATCAAAAATATTGCATTAGTACCTTTGTTTCATATACGATTACAATCTATCCGTTATACAAATCGCAGTTGCGTTGTTTGTTTTAAGAATTTTGGGTAACACTTTGTTTTTTGCAATGATCATTTCTAGTTTTAAAAGTCAAAATACACTTAGTGTATTTTAGTCCATTGTTTACTTTATTGTATCCTATATACTTGACTTGATAATATTATAAATGTCAGTAGATACTGACGATGAGTACTGACACAACGGAGGAGTAATAATAGATTCGAGACATGTACAGCTTTAGAATCATTTCCGATGAAAATGTTTATCATGATTATACTGTGAGTCAGTTCGCGTGAAGTGGTGGGTTTTTGTCCGCGATTTTGCTTGTTCATTCGCTCTATACCATAGAGAAAAATT